>QXTE01000189.1:1239536-1523168 GCA_003942145.1 Platysternon megacephalum
CCCCCGCCACACCCCGCACCCCAACCCCCTGCCCTGAGCCCCCTGCTGCACCCTGACCCCCTGCCCTGAACCCCCACCACACCCCGACCCCCTGCCCTGAGCCCCCTGCCGCACCCTGCACCCTGACCCCCTCCTGCACCCCTCACCCCAACTCCCTGCCCTGAGCCCCCACCACACCCCACACCCCTCCTGTGCCCCCTGGGGGCAGGGAGGGGGCAGAGTTGGGGTGGGGATTTCGGGGAAGGGGTTGGAATGGGGGCAGGGAAGGGGTGGGAAGAGGCAGGGCAGGGGCGGGGCCTCATGGAAGGGGTGGAGTGGGGGCGGGGCCGAGGGCGGCGCGGGGAGGTGTCAGTAAATGCGGCCCTCGGCCCAATGTACTAGTCCTCATGTGGCCCTCGAGGTCATTTGAGTTTGAGACCCCTGGACTAGATGATCATCATGGTCTCTTCTGGCCTTAAAGTCTGAGTCTATGAAGCAAACAGTATTAATAGTGGAAAAGTGAATTATATTTTTAACATTCTTTCAGTTTTAATAATAATAGTTCTTATCTGGCACTTTCCATCAATATATCTTAAAGCACTTTATGAGGAGGTTGGTATTATTATCCCCATTTTACAGATGGGGACATTAAGGCACAAAAAGGAGGCGTGACTTGCCCAAGGTCACCTAATGGACCAATGGTAGAACAGAGAATAGAACCCCAGTCTCCGGAGTTCTAAATTTGTGTTCTATCTACTATGCGGCACGCCTCTCTAATAGCCTGTGATGTGTGTAGAGACTGGGCTTCATTAATGTGTGGCTTTTACCTGACAACATCCCTTTTAAATAACAGGTTACAGCTCATGAACTAGTTGTCAGGCCCATGCTTGTTTTGTTTCTTTGGGTAAACTAAACATGTTCTTGTGCATAATTTCCCCTTTTGGGGGAGGGTGTCTTTCAACCAGTTAAAATAGTGAAGCCCACTTTCAGTTCGAGTTGAAAGCTGCTTTAAAATCAAAACCCCAGCTCCAAATTTGGAAAAAAAATCACAACTGGACTGAAACCATTCTGAGTTTCTCACTCTTCAGGGCTCTGAGATGTATGGAAAGGCACGAATGCCCCTTGAACTCTCGGGACAATTCTCATCCCAATCTCAATCTGAACTCTGGTTCCCAGGCCCAGCTCTGCTTTTTACCATTTATAAACCCATCATCTACCTAGAGGAGGAAGAAGGAACAAGAACCAGTGGCTGAAGCCAGACAAATCCCAATTAGAAATTAGGCACAAAGGTTTAACAGTGAGGGTGACGAACCAAGGAAAGTGATGGATTCTCCATGTCTTGGTGGCTTCTAGTCCAGACTGGATGCCTTTCTGGGCTGTGTTTTAGCCACACACGAGTTATTGGGCTCCATGCAAGGGTTACTGGGTGAAATGTAATGGCCTGTGTTATATGGAAGGGCGGGGGCAGACTAGGTGATCTACTGATCTTTTTCTGGCCCTCAACTCTTTGAATCTATAACTCATATCTTCTTTTAAATCCTGCTTTAAAACTTACCTCTGCCCAAAGGCCTACAAAACCCCTTCTGTTCTATTCCTTTCTGTTGTGTTCCACATAGGTTCTTGTCACTCATTGCTAGTGGTAACTGAGCACTTTCTAGTGGTGCAACACAACTTCCATTGGTCATGTGTGGTTAGTTCTATCATCTGCTCCCCAGGACGAGAACTGTGCGTTCAGTCTATCGGACGGGTGTTTTTGCCCACTTTTTCCAGGGCAGCAAAGCCTTCACAAAGGGTTGGGGTATGTCTCCATGTGAGAGGTTGGATGGGACAAGCAAGGGAGGAAGGTTTGAGAGACGCTTGAGAAATTACAAGTGACCAAATAATTTGTTGCAGAGGGATTGTGTTTAGCTCAATAATCACTGTGGTTTCTCACAAAGGTATTTTCCAGAGACGAAGCAAAGCCGGTAAGTCGGTGGGAAAAGAAATTAGAGCGCTCATTAAACATCTGTCTTTATTTTGTTTATCTTAAATCGCTTACAAGAAGATTTATTTCCGTGCCAAAACCAGATACTTAGATGATACTTAGACCCATCTCCATAGCTCCCCACCTACGTCATCTCGCTAAAATTGACCTCTCTATTAGATCAGCCGATCGGTAGGTCATACCCCAGTTTTAATGGCAGTAAAAAGGTAAACCAATTTAGTTTCAGCTTCTTTGGCAGGAACACATCTGCGGGACTCGGGGCAGACTGATCTGATGTCTTTTCTGGTTGTTGCGCCAGTCTTTGCTAAACATCAGCAGCTCATGATCTCTCCACAAATGTCCCTTTACTACGGGTGCTTCATGTTAAAAGAGTTATTGCGGATTTCATAACAGATGTTGTCATGGACTGGATTTGTGTAGCAATGAGTATATAATGTCACCCTCTATTGGTGACAGTAAGGGACCAACTTTTTCAACTACTAACTAAGGTTCTGAGCTGTAGCTAAAGAGTTAAAGGAGTGTGTTTTGGAGTTTAAGTGCCAGGGAAAAGAGAGAGCAACTTATCTTGAATCTGTTTTATTCCAGATAAGTATGTATTATACTGCACTACCTTTTTAAGTGGGCCTCACAATACAATGAGCTATTGTGGATCTACTGAATATTTAGCTCAGAAATATCCATCTAGCTGCAAGAGCTTTGCATGCATTGCTCTAAAATTGACCTGTCCTTGTCTAATTTGCTAATGTGCCAACCTTTGAAGCTATATCTGAACTGCCATGGTATGGTTTTGAAAATACAAAGATACAGAGTGAACAGGGTGCTTAGAAAAGCATGGGACTGGTATAATATTGGTAGGTTGGGCTGGTGAGGAACACACTTTTCCACGTTTTGGTCAATGTAGCCCATGTATTATTGGTAGCACTCTCCTCACAGTCTCGCAAATATCTTAACCATGATCTATAGCACCATTCTAGTACTAGTACTCAACACACAGAACTGCCAATGCACCTCAGTCCTGATTGGCAATACCTCCTACTATTCCTTGCCTGCCCACCCCCCTTCCCATTTTCACCAGAAAATGTCAATTTTTCACAACGGACTTTTTTAGTTTTTTGAGGGAAACGGTCAGTTTTGACAAATTTCCCATTTAATTTTTTTAAATCAAGTTATGAAATTGTCAAATGTGACTTGTCAACATTTTCCAAATGAGAAGTACCATTTTTTTTCTGGTTCAAAACAACTGTTTACTTTGAAATGTAAGCTAATTTATAAGGAAAAGGAAAAGTTTGGAAACAAAATCAAACATTTCAAAATTATCAAAACAAAATGTTTCAATTGGCCAGATCTGAAATACTTTTGGGACTTTCTGTTTGTGAAAAAAATCGAGATTTTGTCTTTTCATTCTGATTTGGAATGGGAAAAGTTTTTGAAATCTCACAAATTCCCCCAAGATGGGAAAATCATTTCCTGCCCAGCCCCAGTTCCCCTCCCCTTCTCTCAAAATTCCATCCCTTGCCCGGCTGAAACACCCTTTGTCCTTCCACTCTTCCCCAGACTAAATCCCAGTTACCCTGTGGAACTCATTACCACATGATATCACCTGTGGCCAAGGACTTAGCAGGATTCAACACAAGCCTTTATATAAATAACAGAACTATACAGAGATAGAATGGTAAATATTAAATATAGAGCAGAAACAAAGACTTTAGGAAAGGATCTAAACTTGCATGCTTCAGGGCATATGTCAACCTGTATCTTTTAGGAGTTAGGAGGAAACTTTCCCTGGGGACAGATTATCCCGTCACTGCCTACTGCAGAGTTTCTTGTACATTCATCTGAAGCAGTTTGGACTGAACTAGATGGACCATGGGTCTGAACCATTTTGGCAATTTCCATGTTCCAAGAAAGGGTATATACAATTGTTTTAGGTTAGGTGATGTTGAGGCTATCCTAGTTTTGAAATAAATATCAGCCTTTTAGGCCTTGATATTTACCGGGGAGGGGGGGGGAATCATGAACCTCTCATAAATAATTCAGGCTTCTCCATCTGTGAAAATGTTGGATTTGGCTTGATTTCTCTCATAAACAAAGATCATCATCTGCTCTGGAAAATAAAATCAGTAGAATCTGGGTTGTGGAGGAGGATTGATTTCCCCAAGATATGATTTTATTTCACCAGTCCAGAGTTAAAAAGCCCAATCCATAAACTCTCCCGTACAGCAAATTAAACTCACTACTCTGCTTCCCTGTCCTTGCGAAATGAAAGTAGCTTCAGGCTGCTATCCTGAAACACAGGTAAACATGAAGAGACTTGCTCGGACCTGCCAAGCTCTGCCTCATCGGAGCCAAATCCCATTGGCAGCGTTTGGTGGATGCTGGTAGCTGATCAAAAAGAAAGGAGGCACCTGGCTTCGAGGTATGAGATGGAGCATTGAAGCATCACAAAAACAACTCCTCTTCTGGCTTCATATAGGAATGACTGGGTGGAAGTTATATGGCTTCTACTGTCCAGGTGGGCAGAGAAGATGATCACGATGGTCCCTTCTGGACAGCGCCGGCTCCAGGGTTTTTGCTGCCCCAGGCAGCAAAAAAAAAAAAAAAANTTCAGCTGGTGCCTGGAGCCGGCCCTGCTTCTGGACTTAAAACCCATGGACTCCCCCACAATGGAAGGTTTTGCCTGATGTGAAGATTTACATTGGAAGTGAATTGGGGCTTCCTTGGAGGCCTTTTGTGTGTAGATTGCAGGGCAGGGAGAGGGTTAGGGGAGAAAGGAGCTTTCAGGGATGTTATAGCCTTCAAAGCTATTGGGAGGTTGGGATCTAAGCAAAGCTGTTTTTATAAGCTCACCTGAAATCATGAATGCACCTGGCCCAGCTGCATCATTTCATGATGGCTGGGACAGAGGAGAAGGTCCAGGGGATCAGGCTGGGCTGAGAGTGATGTGAAGTGGATTTGAATCCTGATTTGGTGACCATGATACTCAGCTACCTCAAAAGGGGTTTGTGTGACCTATGTGAAATCAGGTTTGTAAAGTTTTCTATAAATGTTAGGCAGCAGCAGAGGTAGGAACAGAATATAGGAGTCCCGGGCTACCACTCCCATGTTTATGCTTCTAGACCATGCCTGGTCCAAGAGACATTCCTGTGTCACAGACTTCCAAACTGTGGAAGGTTTGGCAGGCTTTCAAAGCCCTTTGGAAGTTTTAAACAAGCTGCAGCTCTAATTTAGTAAGCTATAGATCAAGTTAAAAAAAAAAAAACCCACTACCAACCGCTCTGACAGGGGATGGGTGAAAAACACTTCGCTGCTAGTAAGCATTTAAAAACAATGTAGCCAATTTCCTTCTCCCTTAGCTTGCTCCTTAGATCACAACGAGATCTATTGAGCAAGCCAAACCTGATCACCATTTGTCCAGCCGTCATTGAATTAATGTATGCAGATTTCTGATTGGAATCTATGAGGTCAAGTATGCTGTTTGTTTTTGCCAGTCTCCTAAAGCTCCAAATATGCTCATGAGATTTTGCTCAAATAGGCCTGTTTGAATATATCTCTGACCGTGCAAACTTTTAGCCCAAAAGGAATTTCTTTCTCAAAGTTTGGAGCTCCTGAAAAAGCCGGGTTATAATGGAAACCTCATTGCAACCGTAACTATAATCTGCTCCATCGTGCTTACTATAGTATCTAAATCATATGTAGCTACAGTATGTAACTGGCTCTGTCCTATCTAACTACTCACCCACCCAGCTCTTTCTCTCTCTCACCTTTGTTCTCTCACTAGTTGAGATTAAACACTGGGGCATTAGCTGATGACAAGGAAGATCCCATTATGAATTCCTGAAAATTAAGCAAAATTCAAGACTTGCTGACCCTGTGCACTTTTGCTGGATTCAAGTCCAAGAGATGGCTGCATTATCATCTGAAAAACGTATTTGGATTCTGACAAGTTTCAGATGACCTGCTTGTGGAAATCTCCTCAGAAAGTTGTGCTGAGCTGATATTGCTTCCTTGGAGAAAGTAACCAAGTTACTTGTTTCTGAGACTGTTTCAATCTTTCCTTTGAAGAAACCATTTCAGGATAAAATGGACAAGGAATGATTGTTCAGTGATGTTCAGCTGGTGGCTAGTTCCCGGCAATCTATTCCTGGGGGCATAGTATGCTAGAGAAATGTGGTTTGATTGCTTTCCATTGGGATAGTCAAAGAAACAAGATGTGTATATCATCATGCCATCCCAAAGAGCAAAGTAATGAGTATTCCAACTAGTCCGATGTGTGGTGTTAACCTGGTCCTGGAGATGCACCATACTGATGAGGCTCCGAGAGCAATGGAAAGAGGAGGTAGTGTCGGGGGGGTGGGGGAGGGAAGATCTGTTTTTCAGCTAACTTCCACTAAGCCATTGGTTTTGACAGATCTGCCTGGACTTTAGGTTAGTCTCCGCTCCCCTCTTCTGCTCTGTGGGGTTGTCATGCATGCTTATGGAGCTGGGGTATCGTAAGAGGAAAGCATTTGTATCATGTGGGCTAGAGAAACAAACCTGATTGATTTCCTCCAGGGGGATTAGTGAGTTCAGAAGCTTTCAAGCCCGCGTTTGAAGGACTTCCACCCCCATATTCCCTGCAATCGGAACAACATTTCACAGAGCGCTGCACAGAATTTGCAGAAGACAGAGCTGGGGGAAAACTTATTAGGGTCGTCCCATTTGGCCAGGCCAGGATTGTTCACTACACCATATTCTACAGCAGGAGGAACGGGACATTGTACCAAGCAATACCCAGCCCTCCTCTCACGTACCAAAGGCTGACATTGCAGGGAAGGGGAATAGAAAAAGAAAATATCCTCCTGGGGAGAAAACATGCTCCTCCTTGCAGTTCTTCCTAGCTCCGATTTTAGTTGATCTCTAGGAGAGTTGATGCACTGCAAGGCAGTTGGGGAATGGTCTATCCAGCCAAGCACTGCCTGTAAAACAAACCTTTCACAGGGATCAGCCTATTTTTAGGTCGTTGGCGTCTGAGTTCTGGAGAGCAGGGGTATGTATGTGTGTGAGAGAGAGAGATGGTTATGAAAGCCCTGGCTCTGACCTCCTCACTTTCAGCAGGTTATTGTCTTAAATAGAACATCCAGCTTGCAATTCCCTGTTTGATCCTTTGAAACTCTGGCTCAGCCACCTGATATATAATTTTCATTCCTCCCTTCATGTGCCCCCCGCCCCCCCCCCCCAACACTCTAACACATTATAGCAGGAACTAATTTTGTCTGGACTATTATTAGATCATGAGATCAGGGCAACATAGAGGTCGTAAAATGTTTCATTCTCTCTGAATGGCTATCGTGCCCCTATCAGGTACCATAACGTTAGGTTTGCTTATTGTGCAGATTGCTTGAGTTGCAAATTGCACATTATCCAGCTTAAACACCTGGCATTTACATTCATTATAACCCCAATGCCCCCCCCTTTATGGCCTCCCTCGAGGGCCTTTCAATTGGTCAGGAGCGCAAATGAATGTTTTATGATTATGATGACTAATGTGAGGGGCTCTGGAGAAAGAGAGGCAGAGGGAGGACTTCATGGAACACTTTGACATGACATCCCTGAATGCCGGAGAAGTGGATGTTTCAGTCATGACTTTGTCTGATGATGTAGCATTCAGCGTTAAACCAAAGAAGGAAGGCTTTAATTATAGAACAAGGGGGCATGCCCCAGTTGAAGGAAGGAGTGGTTTTGTGGACTGCAAGTTGGGAATTACGGGACGCATCCCCCGCTCTGTCACTGATTCACCGAATGACCTCAGGCAAGTCCATCACTCCATGACTCAGTTTTCCCATCTGTAATGCGATACCAGCCTGCCTTAAACAGAGAGACAAAGTGGGAGAGGTAATATATTTTATTGGACCAACTTCTGTTGGTGAGGGAAACAAGCTTTTAAGCTAAAGCAGGATGAATTTATTATGGGGAGGGAGAGCTTAGAGGTTATCCCACTGGTAACCTTAGAAATACACCGATTTTTAGCTACACCTTATTTGGTCTTTCAAAAGAGATAAGGCCAGATTTTTAAAGGTATTTAAGCGCATAACTCCCATTGATTTCAGTGGGAGCAAGTCACCTGACTAAAGACTAAGGGCCAGGTTTTAAATGTGTATTTAGGTTCTTAACTTCCTTTGAAATCAATGGCACCTAAATCACTTTAAAAGCCTGGCCCTTAAGTCTGTTTGGGGGAGGCTTGGTGTGGAGATAAACCAAATGATGAACCCTGGGTGTGCAGCAGGGGTCTGGAGTTCAGATTTTGTTATTAACAGTACAGCAACACCTCAAGGCCCTGCCTAAGAGCTGGGCCCGTTGTGCTAGGAGCTGTCCGACCCCAGAGTGAAAGGCAGTCCCTGCCCCAGAGGGTTACAATGTAAACGGACCAACAGAGAATGGATAAGAGGGGAAATAGAGGCACAGACAGGTCAAGTGGAATGCAGTGTCTCCCCTGACTTTTAGCCACAGCTCTCATCTATACTGTGTGAGAACAAGGAATGGGCTTTTATTAATAACTAGACATCTAGGACCTGAGGCAAAACGCTCCTGGAGGCAAACAGCCTCTGCCCACCGGGGTGTGGCTTTGAGTCTGAATTGCACAGTGGGCACTATCTTCATAATGGGCTGCACTATTAACCCAGATCCTACCCCTGAACACATTGCAAGCCTGGAATGTTCCTGACGATTCAGACCTGACTACTGCAATGTGGGGCCCATGCTTCTTCAGAGCCCAGGAAGCTCTGGTCAGTGAAATTCATGGGCGTACCTAGAGCCCACTGAAGTGAATGGTAAAATTCCTATTGGCTTCGCTGGTATGGAGGGGGACCCTAGTTGCTGCTTTAGTAGACTGAAAGGGCCAGATCCTCAGCTGGTGTAAATCAGCAGAGTCCCACTGAATTGAATAGAAGAGGACCTATTTATACCAGCTGGGGATCTGACCCAATGAGCTGAACCACATTTTTGAAGGGTGGTGGGGTGAGGGGTGCGTTACTTTGATCTGTGTATGCGTCAGGCTGTATTGTTTTGGTGTATGGGGTTGGGTACTGTGTTATCTAGGAGGAGGTGGGTGCAGTGTTAGTGTGTTATTTTTGGGTAGATGTGGAAGTGGGGGATATATTATTCTAGTGTGTGTGTGTGATGGGATGGGGGGTAAGACTATGGAGGGGGGTGTATAGGGGTGGGTGTGTATGATTTTGACGTGTGTGGTTGTGTGTTGGGGTGGGGAATTACTATTTTGGGGGGGTGAGCTTGTATAGAGTGTGCATGATTTTGGGGTGTGTACATGCATGTGTGTGTTGGGATAGGGGTTTGCTATTTTGGTGTGCATGTGTTTAAGAAAAAAAAGTGATTTCTCTTCCTTAACTGGACAGAAGCCAGAGTGGCGGAGCAGGCTCTCTCTGCTGGGAATACCACCCAATAAAAAGCTTTCATTAATGCGCATTACTCCCAAAAGACCCATTCCTCACACACTGACAGAGAGAGGAGGACACAGCTAGGAACCAGGAAGTTGGAAGCTAAACATTAACAGTCATATATGCCCTAGATCTTGAGTCTTTTGGCATCTGGTGCGTTTTACTGTCTCCTTCCTTGTATTCAAATTACATTGTCTCCTCTCCATGGCAGCCTGTCCAGCTCTAGCTTCAGAGAAGGAGCATCACAGGAATTTAACTACTTCTTGGCTTCGCTACCATGCCCTTCAGCCAAAACCTCTCACCATTTCCACCAACCTAATTCCAGCATGCCTAGGAATTATTTTGTGATGGGGGAGCTGGGCTTAGGACAAGTTTGACATTCTTTTGATTCCTTATCAGGAGCAGGGAGAGCAAGGGTATGGTTTTGCCAGTGGTTTCATTCAGGCCAGGACTCCATTCCTGGCATTGAGCTCAGATGCCACCTCCTTCAGTCCCATGACCAGAGGAAGAGATTGAGAAGAAGAGGGTCTTCCTATTAGGCCTGAACTCAGGATTGGCAGACGAAACAGGTGCCCCTATGCAGTCTCTAACTTTGCTTGGGGGTTTTAAACCATTCCAGGTTATTTCTAATGCTGTGTTTTCCCTCGGGCCGCACATGGAGATCATAAGAACAGCCATACTGCGTCAGACCAAAGATCCATCTAGCCCAGTATCCTGTCTTCCGACAGTGGCCAATGCCAGGTGCCCCAGAGGGAATGAACTGAACAGGTAATCATCAAGTGATCCATCCCCTGTTGCCCATTCCCACCTTCTGGCAAACAGAGGCTAGGGACATCATCCTTGCCCATCCTGGCTAATAGCCATTGATGGACCTATCCTCCATGAATTTATCTAGTTCTTTTGTGAACCCTGTTATAGTCTTGGCCTTCACAACATCCTCTGGCAAGGAGTTCCACAGGTTGACTGTGTGTTGTATGAAAAAATACTTAATTTTGTTTGTTTTAAAACCTCCTGCCTATCATTCCAGGATATGCTGAGAAGATAAAGATATACAAATGAGATGCTGCATCTCCAGAGATTGTTTCCTGGCTTAAATAATTTTAATTAGTAAATACATAAATGAGACTGAAAGTTGTCCAAAAGAGAGAGGCTGAGGCACTGAAATATTTTTAACTCCTGCCCGCCTTATATTTTGTTTTGTTTCATTCTCTCTGAGCATTTTTCTGGTACTGGGTGGTTTTCCTTTGTCTCAGTCTGGACTAATGAGATGACTAGAGGCAGGGGTGAGGACAGGTTGGCTGATGGGTATGGAAGCAGGAAGGGGAGAAGGTATACACCATTTTTGCTGAAAAAAAAATCCATTTAGGAAATAATAAGGTGGTTAGAAAAGAAAAGTAAGCTTTTGAATACAGTCTTGTGCTGTGCACAGAGCTGAGAGCATTTGCCACTTGGCCAGCTCTATCTATCTATCTATCTATCTATCTATCTATCTATCTATCTATCTATCTATCTATCTATCTATCATCTATCTATCTATCCTGCAATAGTACTCTATTTACTATTTATCATTTGTGTTACAGTAATGCCTAGAGACCAGGGCCCCAGGGTGCTAGGCACCATACAAACATGTAAGAAAAGGCTGGTCCCTGCCTCAAATAATTTACAATCTAAGTGTAAGACTATAGACAACAGGTGGATACAACAAACAGGTAGGGGAACACAAGGAAACAATGTAAGGATGATGGTCAGCATACACAATGCACAGTCAACCTCTGGAACTTGTTGCCTGGGGATGTTGTGAAGGCCAAATGTATAACTGGGTTCAAAAAATAGTTAGATTACTTCATGGAGGATAGGTCTATCAATGGCTATTAGTCAGGATGATCAGGAATACAACTCATGCTCTGGGTGTCCCTAAACCTCTGACTGCTGGGACTAGATCACAGGAGATGGATCACTCAATAATTGCCCTGTTCTGTTCATTCCCTCTGAAGCACCTGGCATTAGCCAGGTACGGGCTAGATGAACTTTTGGTCTGACCCAGTATGGCCGCTCGTATGTTATGTCAAAACAGTGACCATAGAAAGTCAGCAAGTGTTTTGTAGGCATGACAGCAGAAAAAAAGACGATGGGTTGGCTTTGCAGATCGCCTGCCCAGTACTGACTATAGAATTTATAAAGACAAGGCGGGTGAGGTAATATCTTTTATTGGATCACCTTCCGTTGGTGAGCGAGACAAGCTTGCGAGCCACACAGAGGTCTTCTTCAGGTCTGGGAAAGGTCCTGCCAGTGTCACAGCAACGTGCGCGGTGGAACAGATTGTTTTGTACAGGGATCGGCAACCTTTCAGAAGCGGTGTGCCGAGTCTCCATTTATTCACTCTAATTTAAGGTTGCGCGTGCAAGTAATACATTTTAATATTTTTAGAAGGTCTCTGTCTATAAGTCTATAATATATAACTAAACTATTGTTGTATGTAAAGTAAATAAGGTTTTTAAAATATTTAAGAAGCTTAATTTAAAATTAAATTAAAATGTAGAGCCCCCCAGACCAGTGGCCAGGACCTGGGCAGTGGGAGTGCCACTGAAAATCAGCTCGCGTGCCGCCTTCGGCACGAGTGCCATAGGTTGCCTACCCCTGGTTTAGTATAAGTAGTTAGCACCTATTGTAAGGGACCGCTGCATTTTGCTGTGACCCTGGGAGTACTTTTCCCAGACTTGAAGCAGAGCTCTGTGCGTCTCGAAAGCTTGTCTCTCACATAAACGGACGCTGGTCCAATAAAATATATTACCTCATCCGCCTTGTCTCTCTAATATCCTGGGACCGACCCGGCTACTGCTACACTGCATACATAGAATTTATGTCAGTTATGATACCCTGGATTGAGTCATCTGCTGGGACTGAACCCAAGACCTCTCTGTCTAAAAACACAAATATCAGTTGCTTGAGCTAAGGGAATAAGTTCATTAGCTGCAGGCAACAGTAGACTCACCAACCTCTTTTTGTGGGCTAGCCAGCAGACACAGTGGAAGCCCTACACTGAGTTAACGTGGGCTGCCTGTGTATTGCAGATGGTTGAAATTATTCACATTTTGATTTTTCAGCAACAAAGAAAAATCAAATTTTGACTAAAAACCAAATACCATCTTAGACTACTAAAGGCCTAACAGGATGGATTCATAGGCAATGCGCGGTGGCTGGAAGTTTATCTGTCAGTCTCTTATTGAAAAGTCCTATAGACATTTTATAGAAATGATTCTAAAATGTATAGAATTTATTAGAAAAGAATGTCCATTTCAGGGGTGTTTTGAACCATCCTAAAGAATCCTACATTGATTATAATAGTTCGTTCAATCCTATACATGAGTGTGTGTGTATATCTCATCTGTGTCTATATATCCATATTGTGCGTGTTTGTATAAAATAATGTGTGTGTATGACAAAGAGACCTAGATTTTGATAGACATACTTGTTTGAACATTATTACCGGTTCTGGAGGAATTCCAGAGGAACATAGGAATTGTTAGTCCACATCAATGCTCCACTTAGTTTACTTTTCTGCCTCCAGTACCAGATGCCACAGAAGAAATGCTAAAATCCACATAAAGGACAATTATGGAATAACCTGTCAATTTTTTTCCCTAAGCATTGCCATTCATTATTGACTTATACCTTGAAGCATGGGGGTTATTTCCCTAGCAATTTTTATTCTATTTAGTGTAACTCTGTATGTTTTCATTATGCATATGAATTTCTTCTCCTTTTTGGAATTGTGCTGACGTCTTGGCTTTGATGGTACCTTGTGGCATTCAGTTGCACAGGTTAATATATGCACAAAATATGCAATTTTTTGTCAATTTTAAATGTGTTCTTTAAATGTATAGGGACTATATGTCAAGCTGATGATAGCTTTTAAAAATGGGGGGAACTTTTCAGATATTTCCACTGTACATGTGTGTGTATATGTGTTTGGCCATATAGTCCCTAGATATATTTAATCCTGCTCAGTGCAGGGGGATGGATTAGATGATCTCTTGAGGTCCCTTCCAAGCCTACACTGCTAAAATTCTAAGACGTGTATGTTTATACATAATATGCACAGTCTAGCACAAAAAGTCTTAACAAGATACTGTAGCTGGAAGCTGAAGCTCAACAAATTCAGACTAGAAATAAGGTGCAAATTAGTCATTAACCATTGGAGCAACTTGCCTTGGTATCTAGTGGATTCTCCATCACTTGAAGTCTTTAAATGAAAACTGGATGTTTTTCTAAGAGAGATGCTGTATGGGCTTAATGCAGAAATTGCTGGGTGAGGTTCTCTGGCCTGCGTTATGCAGGAGATCAGACTAGATGATCATAATGGTCCTTTCTGGCCCTAAAAACCATGAATCTATGTTCCTGTCAGCCACAAACAGGGATGGAAGGATTTGTTTTTTTTATTAATTTTAACAGATGTATTGATGTTACTGGCCTAGTGGATGGGGGGAGGCTGTAGATGTGCCATATCATGATTTTAGCAAGGCTGTTGACAAAGTCTCACATGACAGTCTCGTCAGCAAATTAGGAAAATGTATTCTAGGTGACATTAGTATACATTGGATGCAAAACTGGTTGAAAGACTATACTCAGAATAGTTATCAATGGTTTGCTATCAAACTGGGAGGAGATATCGAGTGGGTCCTGTGGGTATCAGTCCTGGGTCCAGTAGTATTCAACATTTTTATCGATGACTTGGATAACAGAGTGGAGGTTATGCTTATAAAATTTGTCGACGACACCAAGCGGGGAAGTGTTGCTAGCACTTTGGAGAACAGGATTAGAATTCAAAACAACTTTGACAAATTGGAGAATTGGTGCAAAATCAAACAAGATTTAGTAAAGACAAGCACAAAGTACTACACTTAAGAAAAAATCAACTGCACAACTACAAAATGGGGAATAACTGGCTAGGCAGTGGGTATAGGGGATCACAAATTGCATATGAGTCAGCAATATGATGCAGTTGTAAAAAAGGATAATATCACTTTGTCCAAAGAGATGGGCAAATTGGAGAGAGTCCAGAGGAGAGCAACAAAAATGATAAAAAGTTTTGAAAACCTGATCTCTGAAGAAAGGTTTGAAAAAAAAACCAAAACAAAACCTGGACATGTTGGGGATTGGTCCTCCTTTGAGCAGGGGGTTGGGACTAGATGACCTCCTGAGGTCCCTTCCAACCCTGAGATTCTATGATTAATCTTGAGAAAAAAAGACTGAGGGGGGACCCAATAGTCTTTAAATGTGTTAAGGGCTGTTATAAAGAAGTCTGGTGATTGTTCTCCATGTGTGCTGAAAGTAGGACAACGAATAATGGGCTTAATCTGCAGCAAGGGAGATTTAGGTTAGATATTAGGAAAAACTTCCTAACTCTAAGGATCGTTAAGCACTGGAATAAGCTTCCAGTGGAGGTTGCATAATCCCTGTCATTAGACGTTTTTGAAGAACAGGTTAGATAAACATCTCTCAGGGATAGTCTGTGTATACTTGGTACTGCCTCAGTGCAGGGGGCTGGAGTAGATGACCTCTTGAGTTTCCTTCCTGCCCTACGTTTCTATGATTCTATGTTTATTTGTAGTTCTAAATTGCTGTGGGGTTTGTATCCCAATTGTTAGTGGCTTAGTTGTTGTTGTTGGTTTTTTTTTTAATAGTGCAGTGTATTTTAATTTTTTTTTTAAACTGGGGTCTTGAATCACGATTTAATGATTACAGCAGTTGCAATTCAGGATCGATTCCCCTTGTGAAGTGTAATAGGGATGTACCCAATAATATTGTATTACAATTTAAAGGTGTCCTTTAGAAAAACCTATGGAATCGAAAAGCAAAACCAGATCCTTTCTGTAGGTTTTTTGAAACCACCTTATAGAATTGTATAAAATAGATTCTGATCTCGACTGAGTTTTGTTGGATAGTTCTAAAGAATTATAGAGAGATTATTTTGCCCTATAAAATTCTATAGGATTTTTCCACAAGGGTAAGAAATGAGCCAGATCCTCAACTGGTGGTGATTTTTATAATAGAGCTACTCCAATATACACTGGCTGAGGATCTGGCCCATATTATCTCCTCATAATTGATACTAGCAATTTCCTATTCATTTCCTGCTAGATTTGTCAGCCCCAGAGCGCCCTGCTTAGCTACAAGTTGGGTGCTTCTCTGAACCCAGCTCTCTTTTGAGGCTCGCTCCCCGTTAGCCATAATCCTCTTCCCCCAACACCTGCCTGCTCTCCCATATAGTGACTGAAAACATCTAAGTTTGTGTGAAACAGCAGCAGCACTGCAATGCTGCCGCTCATAAAATTCTTTCAAACCTGGCAAATGAAGCACTTAATTTCCCTGTCCCGAGTCACATCCTTAAATTGATGTTGACGGATTTGCTCCTGGCTGGTGTGTGTAAAAGCCCAAAGAGGCCCCCTAGAACCTCTCGAATTAGCTCTTTCCTTTGACATTTTAGCATATGGGGCCTGATCCTCAGCTGGTATAAATCAGCTGTGTGCCAGTGAAGTCAGTGGAGCAGTGCCAGTTTACACCGGCTGAGGAAAAAAGGTTTTTTGGGGGGTCGCGGGTTGGGTGACCAGACAGCAAGTGTGAAAAATCGGGACAGGGGGTGGGGGGGTAATAGGAGCCTATATAAGAAAAAGACCCAAAAATCGGGACTGTCCCAATAAAATCGGGACATCTGGTCACCCTAGTCGCGGGAAATGATGGGACTCAGCCATTCTATGAACGAGCATCCTAATTCTTTTCTCCCTCTACCTTCTGATTTCCTCCTACCGCCCCAAAAGCCTGTCTGTGGTCCCCACTGCCCCCTCCTCCTTCCCCAACCCAGTCAGAGTGTGAGTCTGCAAAAGTTCCGCAATAATTAGTGCCGACCTCTGGCTGCTCACTCCTCGCTCCGAATCCTGGTTGTCAGCTCCACCTGTCAGAGGGCTGCGAGGAAATGAAGCATTTGGAGGCACGGAGACGTGGGAAGGAGGAGGAGAGATGTCCCCGCGCTACAAAGCACATTGCTATTAAAGTGTCAGTTTTTTGGTTTACTGTTGCAGTTTGTGTGAAGAGTTTATGGATCAGCAGATAACAGTAATTATCACACAGACTTTTCAGCTAAAGTCTAATCTAACCTTTTATAGTTTTGTACCACTAGGCCTTTTTTTTTTTTTTTTTTTTTTGGTAAGGCTAATCTGGTTATTTTGTCCCCCCCCCCCCCCCCCCCGCCACTAAATCATCAAAGCGGACATCAGACATCTTCCTGCAAAAAAAAGATGCATAGATTAATTGAGAGAAGGGGTGGGCAATGGGGTTTTACTAATCAGGGGAATTTATTGTGGTGAAACCCAGGGATACATTAGCAGTGCTAGAAAGAAAAAGGGAGCTTGGATGAGTTGAGAGGCCATCAGCAGACCAGAAGCATGGGACCTGTGCAGAAGACTATATAGAACCGCGTTTAGCTTTTGCATACACCAGTCCCGATTAACCATAAGTGTCAAAGTCAATGGAGTTCCTCTGGATTTGAGGGCAGAATATGGAGGCTGTCTCTAGAGTACTCTTTGAACCACAATGGAAAAGTAGGGGAAAAAATAGTTCTCATCATCGTTAGAAGTGGTTGAAAAAAATGGATTTGTTTTTAAAGAAAGAAAAGAAAAAAATATGCCTTTTGGACCAAAATGAAAATGTTTATGCAAGATTTTAATTTTGGTCAAAATATAGTTTTTCTATGAAAATAATAGATTTTTAAAAACGTCCTTTCGATTAAGTGGGGAAACAAAACACACATCATCATCATTTATTTCTATTACCATAGAATTTAGTCTGTGTGCTAGGTACTGTGCAAACAGAAAAAAAAAAAAGATGCTCCCTGCCCCAAAGCGTTTACAATCATTCTCATTTGATATTTTTTATCAGGGGGCGGGGAGAAAAGATGCACAGAATTTGAACATTTTATTTTAAATACGTTTACATATTTTTTGGCAAGCTCTAATTCTTTTTTTACAGATGGGAAACTGAGGCAGGGAGCTACTAAGCGATTTGCTCATGGGCTCACAAGAAGTGTGTGGTAAACCAGGGACTTGAACTTGGGTATTCGGTGTTTGAGACAAACACACTAGCCTTAGGACCATCCTTCCTCTCAACCCTTATGCTATTGGAGGATTTTTCCCTATAGCTTATTTTCTAGTGCTTTATCCAGACCTCCCTTAAATGACTAAAGTGAGGGGCTTTTGGCACTTCCCCAAGAGATATTTTTAGCTGAATCAGTTTCATCATTAGGTACTCTAGGGCCTGGCACCTAGGTACCTCTGAACCCAAGCTTCAAAAGATTTGTCAGTCTCGACGAGAATTTTGCAATCCCAAGATGCTTGGAGATGCTTTGAATCCCTTGTGCGGTGCGGGAAACCCCCATATTTATGCTGTCAAATTGCAAAGAGTTGCCACTACCTCTTCCCAGGTGGTACACTAAAGAGCAGATCCTGCCACAGTCCAGTGTGTTGGGGTGGCTTAGGATACACGGGCTTTTTGGTTTCCAAGGGCATATTAAAATTTGGTAGAAGGCTTCAGGATGTGATGGAATTCAGGGGGAAAAGACAGGTCTGAGAAAAAGATGGGTTCCCTTGATTAGAGCAAAATAGCCCCCCAACTGCCCCCCCCCACCAAATTTAGTCTGAACCCAAACTGACCCTTGTTTGAAGTGCAAGCAGCATGCTTTCATTATTATTTCATTTCCCTTCTCACTTTGCCTCTGTGCTTCCTGGTTCCTGAAGCAGATGCGCTAAAATACTGTGACAAATGTTCTTGTGGTGGTTTTTGGCCTCACTAGAAGCAGGCAGTGCTGATAAGTTCCCAAGAAGCCTTTTTTTTCCCCCATGAGAAATCCATCCTAACTTAGCAAATCCAAAAGGTTTGATGACTATAAGCACACAGCGTTCCCACAGTGCACCCTGTGCTGAATGTTGTCCAAACAGAACCTCTTCCTGGGGTTTTCCATGGTTTTTAAATTACAAAAAATAATAATAATAAGAAGAAGAAAATACAGCTTGAGCCCCTTCCTAAGGCTGGTTGTTTCAAGTGTTTCTCCCTGCTGGACCACTGGTATCCCTGACCTGAGTTCCCTCTTCCTTCAGAGAGACATTTAACTCCTTGTTTGTATCTAAGAGGTCCCAGCTGGTCTCTCTGATAGGGTGAGTCAGCAGCATACCTCTGCCACTTTTGGCAGCGTCCTATAACCTGACCCAATTGGGATAATTCCAAACTTTTGGAGGTTTGTCTCTTGTGATATATCTGAGCACACATGCCATGGTCCTGAATAAGAGCTTTGTGGGAATTGGCATTGTGTCTTTCCTGTAAATTCGGTGGATAATATTTAGCTCCTGCATTCACAATGAATCTTAATGCCCCTCTGCGATGTTATCAATACACGTGTTGCATCTGGTGACCTTGGGCCATAGTCAATTTGGGTAGGAGAAGAGTGGAGGAAACCAGTTTGGAACTGATAAGTTATTATCCCTTGATAGAGAAAAACTGAGTTAATGAATTACACCAAAAGAATTGAGAGACTGAGGGAGTCTAGTGTGACAGCAAAGGAGACTTTCTTAGCTAATACTTTCCATCCGCACCAGTCAGAAATAAATCTCTTTGCCATCCCCATCCCCCCATCCCCAAATACTGGGACTGAGGTTGCTTAGAGGAGAAACCAAAGCCAAACTAAAGTGTTATTAAGACATCTGTGTGTCTAATGAAAAGTTACTAGGCAGGAGAGAGGCACAAATCATTATGAATCAATTTAACCCTGGCCAAAACTGTGCAGCGTAATTCATACTGGAGTTTGAGTTAAACAGTGGCATTTTAAATATAGTGGAGTGTCAGGGCTGTCTCCTGATGGGGCTGGCCTATAAGGCATTACAATATTTCATCTGCCAGTCCAAAATGCATTTAGAGCAGAGGAGCCACACAGTGTATGGCTCCATATATTCAGATTTACCATCGATGATTGTTGGTGGTGGTGATATTTTTTACTCCTCCTGAAACTTTGGTTCTGTTACTGACAGAGGGAATGTCTCACGGGGCTCGTGTCACTGGTGTATCAGGAGTTAGAATCCCAGTAGGGTTAGATGAGTCTTTCAGCCTTCTAAGTTAGGCGTTCCATGTGGTTTACTCTATGGGTGCTTTTAGCCATAGCATCCAATCCCAAAGAGGCAGGATGGTCCAATGGTTAGGGCACTAGTGTAGGACTGGAGTGACCTGGGTTTAAGTCCCTGCTCTGCCACAGACTTCCTGTGTGACCTTGGCCAAGTCAGCCTCTCTGTGCCTCGGTTCCCCATCTGTACAATGGGGATAATAGCACCGCCCTACCTCACAGGGGGGTTGTGAGGATAACTGCATTGAAAGTGTGAGATGCTCAGATAATGGGGACAGATAAGTATCTCAGACAGCTTCTTTCTGTTACCCAAGGGTACAGTAGATTCTCTCCCCTCAGTAATTTGCATAATGGTCCTGATTTGCCTTGGTGTCCTTAGCCAAATTTCCCTGCCCTCCACTGCCCTAGAGGTGACTGCACTCCAGTGGGTATTTTGTATCTGTGCAGCCTTGGAGACTTAAAATACCACCTGTCCTGCAAGTAGGAAGAGTTCTATTTTTTGCAGGAACTCAGTGTCACTCAATGGATTTTTCCTGGCAGGGCAGGAAACACACAGAAGAACATGAGGAATTGTATGGCTGCTGGGACTGCAGCATAGGTGGCATGCTGGGATGGAAAGCACAGTGGTTTACAATTCATCTTTGTGCATAAAGCCAACACGAGGGCCGGGCACCACCTATCTCCCACTCCAACCCTGTTTTAAGGGAAATGTCAGTAGTGCATAGGCAGGCCTTTGGCTGGCTCTCTGCACAGGGATGAAATTCACCCTATATGAATGTAAGGTGTTTCATGTGTGGATGTAAAATTTTATTTGACTCAAGGCATGCTGCCTGTGCTGTATCTGTAGCTAGTCCTTCAGAAGCTTGTGGTTCAGCAAAAGCCCTAATGTTCTATCTGAAGGGACACAGAACCCAGCTGTGCCTAACCTAAAACCACAAGCCAACATCAGCAGTGGCAAAGGGGAAAAGCCACAACCCACTTCATCCTGACATTTGAGGTCTGGACCAACCGGCACTGAGCTCAAGGTAAACCAGGATTTAATACAGTCAGACAGGGATTTGGGCAGTCCCAGTCAACGGAAAAAGCCAAGTTGCTATTTTTGTTTTGGTCTGAATCAGAGAAATAGTAATGTTTCCAACCTCCCATTAACCTGGAGGATTTTTCTTATTACCTCAGCTTCGGAAATATTTTTATACTGGGAAATATGCCATTTCTCCCAGACAGCACTTTGTGGTTCTAAAATTATTTCTCTGCCTCAAACTTTGAGATCGTGTTTTCATATTAAGCCCTTACACCTCCTTTCTTTGGCCCCCATTTGTCTTCAGTGTTAAGCTAAGACCTTCTCAGTTACCCGAAAATATTCTTTTGTTTAAATTTCTTCCCTAAAAGTACCTCCATCTTCTTTTCTCCTGAAGCTGGAAGGAAATTGCTTTAGCAAGGACATGTGACTGCTTGCGTTGCAAAGGCTACCCCATTGTCTTTTCTACTGAACTCCAGTCCACCTATCCAGTGAGGACCTTGCTGCTACCAGTCTGTTTATTGCTGAATTTGACAACGTAACCAAAGTCAGCAGCTAGTTTGACTATGAGAAAAAGCCAATGAGCGAAAAATAGGCCTTTTGAGTTTGGTTGTAAATTGATTCTAGGTCTTGCTGTGGAAATTGCAGCTGAGTCTTTGACATGTAGGGTAAAATTCACTCCTCTGGAGGGAGTCCAGGACATGGCCTATGCACCACTTGAGGCCTTTAAATGGCTCTGTCCTCTGTGCAGATCCTCAATTCCATTTGTTCCTGTTTGTTGCCAGAACAATACCACCACAGCAAACAGCTGTGTTTAAATCAGTTCCCCCTGTGTCTGTCTCCTTCACTTCTGAGTCCAAATACAACAGCCTTGCCTTGGGCTTCTCTGCGCAGAGGTGAATTGCACACAGAGTGAATACAAACTGTTAAATGTTTTCGCTCTAGTCATACTTTGCACTTACACTGCACCTTTCATGCATGGATTTGAAACCCCTTTGCAAGCATTGAAGCTGCCCAACTGTCCTTGTGGGTAAGTAGCGTCATTTACAGATGGGCGAGACTACGCTACAGAGAGGTTAAGGTGTCAACCTTGGGTGCTTAAAGACAGATTCTTAAAATCATATTTAGACACCAAAATAAGTGGCCTCATATTTGAGGTTTCAGACCTCCCAAAACTCAGAAGATTCATTTAGGTCCCTGACTTTTCAAACATTCAAGGTTGAATATTTTGGCCTCAAGTAACTTGACAAAGGTCACACTGCATGTCATTAGCAGAGCCAGGAACAGAACTCGGGAGTCCTGAAACCCGGTCCGGATACCCACTCCCCCGCAGTAAGCACATTCCGTCTCTTCCATTAATAGACCTGTGCATGACTGTCGACAGTATTGTCATGTTAAAAGGCATAGACATTTGCAGTTATTACTGAATTTGACCAACAGCAAAAGTTCACCGTGAACCCCCAGAATTAATAAGGCCATTTTTCCATATTTGTTCCCCTCAACATTTTATATTGAGCGATTGGAGGTTGTTGTTTTTTTCCCACTAGATGTGAAAGCAGTTTTGTGGTCATAGCAAAGGACTGCCATTGGCCATTTTTACCAGGGGGAAGCTGGAGAGAGAGATTAAACATTTTTCAACCATAGCGTGGCCTCTAGATTCCAAACCAGGGCTGAAGAGTGCTGGCAAGGTGCAGTGTGATGGGGAAGCTTGAGGTGGAACTACCCATGTTATTCCAGCTCAGCAGATAAATGATGGATAACTAGAGGACTTTCAGACCCCACGTCTATCAATCTGGTGTTTCATGGAGACTCAATTCACTTAACTAACTAAAAAAAGGAAAACACCTGCTTAATTCCTCACCCACATATATTTTGTAACAACAGCACCCACCAGCGAGAGGTTTTCCATCTCTCCACAGCCGTTGATTAGTGTGGATTGTCAATACATCCTGACTGTCTTCACTGTGTTGCTTCAAGAACCACCAGAGGTGACGTTACATTGATTAATTCAGTAAAGCTTCTCTTGCAAAGAGGTGCATCCCCTTTCAAATTACCCCAATGCTGGCATGCACATTTCCATGGAAGGGAAGGTGTCAGTTAGATGTTCTTGTCTGTCTGGGACTCTGTCCTGTTCCAGCAGAATCATATTTCCAAAAGGCAGGCACTCACATGTAACTGTTCTCTCTCTGAGATAGAGAGAACAATGCTTTGCTTACAGAGCCCTTGAGAATGGAACAAAGAAAGTACGAGAGGGAGAGAAGTATTTATCTTAGGGTTCTGGAACATAAGTCCTGGAATGAAAAGGACTTCTTAGCTCAACTAGTCCATCTTCTGACCTGTGCAGGACTATTGCCTGCAATATACAGTACTGTGTGCGGAGTATTCTTCCAATGACCTCTCCAGTACTTACCACTGGCAAACACAGGGGTCTCTGGAGCACAGTTCTCGATTCTGCCATTAGCTGTTTGAGGACTTGAGCAAGTCATTGGAGCTAGGGAGGACGCTTGGTTTTATGGTTCACACACTGGATTTTAGGACTCAGCAGATCAAGGGCTCTTCCACGGACATCCTGTGTGTGACCGTGGGCAAATCATTTAATCACTTTCTGCCGCGGTTTCTCCCATCTATAAAGTGAGGATACTATCACTCCTACTTGTCTTGCACCCAATAGTCTTGTCTTTTTGGACCATAAGACCTTTGACTTCATTGGAGCTACACTGATTTACAGCAGCTGAGATTTGGCCCTGAAAGCCTATCTGACTGTACTCCAAGCCTGGTGCCCAGTCCTATGAGGTGGGTTGTGCCCTCAAGCCTCATTGAAGTTATTGGGAAGTTGAGGGTGATCAGAATCTTCTGAGGAACTGGCCCCTTGTGAGGTTCGCCTATCTCTGCTGAGGCTAGCTAGTTGTTTTGCCAAAGCCCCACACTGTGCCTGGCTCCTGTCTAACGAGACGGCAGAGTGTGTTGCTTGTGAGATGAATTGAAAGAAGAGGAAGAGCAAAGGAATCTGCAGGAGGGAAATTTCACAGCAGCTTAAAAAATACATTTGAAATATAATGAAAGGTATCTTTGGACTCCAAAAAAAAAGGCTGCTGCATTGTCTTGTTCACAGTTTGAGAGCATCGCTGAGTATAGCTGAGGGAAGCTCTCCCCATCTTCTCTAGCACAGGTGTGACTGTCAGAACCTTCTGAACTTCTGAGTGGAGCTTTGATCCTCTCCAGCTTTGCCCCGATCCTGAGATGTAAGCAAAGAAAGGCAGGGGAGAAGAGATTACCTGGCAGATCTCTGGTGACATGATGGATGCCCATTGCCGAGGCAGGGTTAATTGCCATGATGACAGCGCTTCTCAAGCATCCTTCCTTTCTCCGTTAGCCCGCTTGTTGCATGTGTTGTGTTGATCTAATTTGTTCAGCTGAGTGGCTAAACAAATAACTGCAAACCCACTGCTTATTCAGACGTATGGCAAAGGGGGCAGCTCACGGAAATTATATTTCCTTGGATGTCTGATGATGAACAGGTTGTGGAGGAAAGGGCTGGGCGGGGAGCAAGAGAGGCGAGGTAAAAGAAATGGAACTTTATCAATGGTAGCTGACTATTATTGTGTCCTCTGGCAATAACCCAGGTCATGGTGAATTCTGTTATTCACAGAGGCTATGCAATGATATAGGAATTCAACTACAACTGATCCTCTATTAATGTCCCCAAAGTGCACTGGCTGAAGGAGAAGAGTGAATTTCTACCCCGTGGCTTGGCGTTTGTATTCACTTCTTACGGGCAGCTCGTGCAACGGGATCTGCGCGGGCAAACCCCTGAGCCCACATGGAGCCTTAGTGTAGTCAGATGCAGGGTTTGGCCCTTGATTTTTATCCTATGGCCTAGTAATTCCACCCATATTAGGTATTAGGCACCCAGTGAATCCCATCTCACAGTTTTCATTGCTTGACTTCCACCTCAGTTTGCATAGGCCACCAAATATCCCTCCGGTAGGAAGGCCCAGATGGCACTACCGAGTTGGGCCGGGCTTGAATTTGGGAGATTCCAATGAAAGGCTCTGTTGCCTCTCGTTGTTGTTGTTAAGCATTTGTGGTAGCTCCTATGACATGCTAGGTACTTTCCAGGCAGAATAGGAACTCCCCAAAGCACCTGCAGTTTCAATCCAGACAATCGGAGGTTGGACAGATGGGGTACGACTTATGAGTAGTCAAGGCGGTGTTTGGTCAGGCCTTGGCAACATAAGGTCCTGTAGCGCCTCCCCCACCCACACACACACACCTTTAATGTGTTTATGTTACTCTTCAGGATAAAGTCAGTGGGGTTCCCTGTAGGAAGCACGGGAGAGGTTGGTTTTCAGGAAGGACTTAAATGCTGAAGGGGTAGGGAAGGGCATGCCTTCCATGTGGGCCTGTGTGGAGGAAGGCATGGAGACATTTACAGGTCATTGAGGTTGGCATCTTCCATGATGCTCCACCAGGTCCCTGGCGTTTCCACACACCCACATGCCAGGTGGCCAGCCTCTTTCCATTCAAATTCTGCCTCAGCACCCATTTCTGCCTTGAGCGCTAATCACCATCGCCCAGCTGAATGAGTCTCCTGGTGCATTTGCGGGTCTTTTGTGCATTTACATGTCTTATTGCAGGAGTCAGCATGGCTAGGGTACTTTACAGAGGGTCAGAGTTCTGTTCCCACGTCTGCCACTGACCTGCTGTGTGACCCTGGACACTCACTTCTCCTCTTACCCTTGGTCTGTTTAGACTGTAAACTCTTTGTGGCAGGGACTGTTTCCTACTGTGTGTTTCTACGGTTGGGCCCTGATGTTTACCGAGATTTCAAAGTACTACTGTAATACAAGCAATAAGTAATAATATTTGGGCAGTGTATTTAGGGCCTGATCCTGCAAGGTGCTGAGCATTCTCATCTCCCACAGAGCATTGAATGGGCTCGTTACTAGAGCGGGGCAGTTTTTTTCCTGTCCCACGAGAGGGTTTGAGACTGAACATTTTCCTGTCCCAAACTGGACCAACAGCTGAAATCGCAATTTTTTTTAGCAAACTGATAATCCAAAATAAATAAATAAATAAATCTTGGAGCAGGTCAATTGAAATATTTCATTTTGATTTTGACCTTGTTAGGGTTTTTTTAACCTTTTAGTTTATATTAACTTAAATTTCACAATGGAAAGTCTCTTCAAACCAAATAAACATGGGTTTTTTTTTAATTTCAAAAATGTCAAAATAGGATATTTGCCCAATTTTGAAACTTTTTTTTCAAAACATTTTTGAATCGAGAGGTTTGTCAAAGCCAACGCTTTCAATGTTGGTTTTGACGAATCAGTTTGCCTTTTTTTATTTTTTTTATTTTTTTGGACCAAACACATATTTTGTTGGAAAATTCCCAATTAGTTCTATTCATCATCTCTCAGGACCAGGCACCTTGACTGGTGAGTTCTTTGGAGCAGGCACTCTTTGTCCTCAGGGACCTGAACTCCAGTAAACTATGTTGCCAATAAACAAGTAATGATATGATATGATGGGTGAAATTCACCCCCACCCTGAGGGCTCCACTTAAACACTCCAAATAGGACTTGCATAGGTAGAGCTTATGGGTGTATCTACACTGCAATGAGAGGTGTGCTCTGGAGAGACACACCAAGCTAGCTTTGATGTACATTGGAACCTCCGAGTCACGAACACCAAAGTTAAGAACTGACCAGTCAACCACATACCTCATTTGGAACCGAAAGTACACAATCAGGCAGCAGCAGAGATGAAAAAAAACCCCACAAACAAATAGACTACAGTACTTTGTTAAATGTAAACAACTAAAAAAATAAAGGTAAAGATTAAAAAAAATTGATAAAGTAAGGTAACTTTTTCTGTGTTAGTTTCATTTAAATTAAGATGGTAAAAGCAGCATTTTTCTTCTGCATAGTAAAGTTTCAAAGCTGTATTAAGTCAATGTTCAGTTGGAAACTTTTGAAAGAACAACCATAATGTTTTGTTCAGAGTTACGAACGTTTCAGAATCACGAACAACCTCCATTCCCAAGGGGTTCGTAACTTTCAGGTTCTACTGTAGTTAGCAAATAACAATCACAGTGAAATCGCAGTGGCATGGGCTTGTACAAACCCAGGGTCCCGGTAGGCTTGTACAGTTGTGCTGCCCTGACTTCACTGCTATTGTTATTGGCGTTAGCTAGATCAAAACTGGCTTGGATAATTCTACGCACGTTCCAGGCACACTTCTGATTGCAATGCAGATACACCCACGATTTCACCCTTAGGTGATTTCATTTTGTAATGGAAGCTTCTGTAGAAAACATTCTGGCTCCAGGAAACAATTTTGTAACCCACCTCCGGGTTGCCACCCCGAGCCGGAGAAATGACTGATCTGAGTGCGAAGGAAATCCTCAGAAGCCGGGAACCGCAATCTGCTGAAGTGTATAAAAATATGGGCATCAAATTGTGCCCACACATGAGTGTAACACCCTTTGGAGTCAGTGGAGTTAGACCCAGTTTACCCAAGAACAGAATCAGCCCGGGTGTCATTCGCAGTGTAACTTGATTGCCACTTTTTTTCTGTTAGATTTGCAATCTAGTTTCACAAGCTGTCTGCTTGGCTTCAATGGGTATGGAGGGCTATATCTCAGGTGGTATTTCAGTAGGCTGAGAATCTGCCTTCCTTTTCTCTGGACTCCATCCACTTCTTTGTTCCATAGCACGTTTTCCCTTCGCCCTTTCCATCTGACTCATCTTCAGACATTCCTGGAACTCTGAGAGAAAGATCCTCTGTAGGGCAAAAAATCCTTTAAAAATCTCCCCATCTCTTCCCCCCTTCCTCTCTACTCGCTGTGGGATACTGCCTTCTCCTGCTTAATACAGAGAGACCTGTGACTGGCGACCAAAACATCAACACACTGAGCTCAGAGCCCCAGGCTGTTTTTCTTACTGTTGCTAGAAAACACAGCCCCCGCTAGCTCTGCCCTGAAGCTCTTCTACCAGGGAACTGAATTCTGGTTCCTTCTTCCTTCTCCTCCCTTTCCTTCTTATTTTATAATTATATTTATTTGAAATTGAATTTTAAAGGTTCAGTCCCTAAAGGCAGCGAGATGTAATTTCTGGTGGATATTAAAACTGTATAAAACTGCTCATATATCCCCCATGAAAAACAGCTGGTACTCAGAGGGAGACTGACTCTTACCTTCTTGCCAGCTATGCCAGAAAAAAAATCTATTCTATTTTTCTTTACAAAATAAAATAGGAATTATATAATGCACAAGTGACAGTTACTAGTGGGCTATAAACTGGAGGTAGGGCCAGAACATTAGCTGGGGTGTTATTTAGCATAGCTCCATTGATTTCAGTGACACTCATACCAGTTTACACCAATTGAGGATCTGGCCTGGAACGTCTCGAGTTCTTGCTGCTGTTTGTACTGCCTTGAGATCCCGAAGACGATCAGGGCCCCTTTGTGCTAGTGTTACAATCTCAGGTCCAGATTCTGATCCCTTTACTCTCCTTGAATGTCTTACTTCTCAAATAGAGCCATTGAAATCAATGGGGTAGGAAGGCTGGTTAGTGGAGGAACGCTGGCCTAGCAGATAGGTGCTTAGACTCGGATTCAGAAGACCTAAATTCAATTCCAGGCTCAACCACAAGACTCCCTGTGTGACCTTAGTGAAATCACTTGATCTACTGGGTGCCTCCGTTGTCTACCTATAAAGTAGAGATAATAATACTCCCTTTCTCTGATGCCATCCCTATTTCAGGCCAAACTTTGCCATGCCTACATACTTAGGTGACTTTCATTGCTGTCGTATCTGGGTGCTGCACTGCTATTGAAGGATTTTATCCTCACAGCCTCAAGCGGAGGCACACCAAGTTTAAGAGACATCCCCAAGGTCTCACAGGGAGTCAGTGGCAAAGCCAGAATTGAGCACAGAACTTCTGAGTTCTTACCAAGTGCCTGGAGCCACCTGCCTCTTTTAATATATCCAGGACAGTGTTCTCCCAATACATAGCTACGGAAACTGATTGCCCCAAAGCAACAAAAGCTCCCTCTAGACTCTCCACCTCTTTTCATTCTCCTCAGGAAATCTAGCCCCGACTGACGGGACTAAACATGAACCTGGCCCTGTCTGTGTATGAGGATGTGAGTGCTATAGGGAGGGGGAAATTCCTAGGAATGGGATGTGCTGGGCTCTGAGCCTGATCAGTAATTTGTTGGATGCTAGTTGGAAATATCCTGCGAGGGGAAATCGTCCTTTATTCTTTTTAATCGCGCCAGCAAATCTGCTGATCCAGAGAACAGACGACGCACCAAGGAATTTTATCTCAAGCTCCCGGTGTGGAGGAGGAAACGTTCAAGACACTTTCCCCACACCCACCCTCCCGCTCTGGGCTGATTTGTTCCAAGAGGTGTTCCCCGAGTCGTTCATTTCCCTCTCCCCACAGCCCCTCTCCGCCTGAGAGATCGCCCTGCATTCTGCCGTGTGTCCTTAGAATCATAGAATCATAGAATATCAGGGTTGGAAGGGACCTCAGGAGGTCATCTAGTCCCACCCCCTGCTCAAAGCAGGACCAACCCCCAACTAAATCATCCCAGCCAGGGCTTTGTCAAGCCTGACCTTAAAAACCTCTAAGGAAGGAGATTCCACCACCTCCCTAGGTAACCCATTCCAGTGCTTCACCACCCTCCTAGTGAAAAAGTTTTTCCTAATATCCAACCTAAATCTCCCCCACTGCAACTTGAGCCCATTGCTCCTTGTCCTTCCGCGTGCCTGAGCCCTTCACTCTTGCATGGCGCTGTCGTGACGTTAATTATTCCATCCAGCTCCGCCATGGCGTCAGTAGGGTCAGCCCTGTTGAAGAGATGGGGAAACTGAAAGACAGAGAGGGAAGAAGCCGCATACTCCAGTGGGTCGGGGACTCAGGAGATCTAGGTTCTATTCCTTACACTCCCACCAATTTAGTGTGGACCTTGGGCAAGTCCCTTACCCTCTCTCCGTCTTCTAGCCCACCCCTTGTCTGCCATGTCTCGTTAGGCTGTAATCTCCTCGGGGCTGGACTGTCTTTTGGGAGCTACTGTCACAGCACAAGCCCTGATCTCAGGTGTGGCCTGTGTGTAATGCTGCCTAATCAGTGACTCGCACAGCAAGGACGTGGGAGTTCCTGCCTCCCAGTCCTGTGCTCACACCAGTTGGCAACACGTCTCTGTCTGAACGGGGGGTGCCGGGGCCCGGGGGTGAGCTGAGGCTGAGTGTTCAAGCTCCGCTTCCTGGCCTGATTGTCCTGCTGTGGCTGCCGTATCATGGATCCCAAGTTGCCTCTCTTTCATTCCATCACTTGTCTATACAGGTGACTCTGTTTTTTCTCCGTTTGAAGTAACCGTGGCAGCCTGGAGTTGTAGAGAAGGAATCCACTTCATAGGTGGGGAGGGATAGCTCAGTGGTTTGAGTATTGGCCTGCTAAACCCAGGGTTGTGAGTTCAATCTTTGAGGGGGCCATTTAGGGATCTGGGGCAAAAATGTGTCTGGGGATTGGTCCTGCTTTGAGCAGGGGGTTGGACTAGATGACCTGCTGAGATCGCTTCTAACCCTGATATTCTATGATTCTATGCAGCACTCAGGTGATGCATCACCCCTATGCTTTTTCAGGACTGGAGAGGGAGATGATGAGTAGCATGATTCCTCTGCTCTCACCTCCACAGCTGAGCAGTGAGAACAGCAGAGGAAGCAACCACAAGTTCCCAGCGGGATAGAATACCTGGCCGGATTCTTATTTGAGCCCTACTTTGTCCTTAGACCTCACTCTCAGCGCCTCATTTTCTCTCTTCCCTGGACCCACAAACACTAAATGTTCCCAGAGTAAGGATGTTCCCTGCCCCACCCCCAAAATCATGCTTCTTTCTTCCCTTTGATTTTTTAACCAAGTTAAGCAGTAAATTAAAGCCGATCTTGCATTTCCAGGAGATCTTGTCGGGATGCAGAGCTTAGAGGGATATAAAGAAGCTCAAGTTGGCTGAACTCTGCAGCCCCCTGATAGATAATGTTTGATTACCTTTATTTCACCAAAGCTGGTCTGTTTACCTTATAGTTCATGGGGGTTTCGTGGGCTCCCTCTGGTGGCTAATATACCACATGAGTTGGAGGAGAGTTAAAAATAAATGAAACCATTTGAGGGCTCTGTGTGGTAGGGATGGGTGCATAGGCTCTGGTGTCTGTGTTGCACATGTTTGTGTTAATTTGTGTCTGTTTCACAGGTGTCTGTTTCTCTTTTGATTAGTCCTGGATGCTTTTAGGTTGAAATAATGGGAGGACCTGCTCTGCTCAAGGTGTTTCGGTATCATGATTTTATTCCAGCCTCATCCATGACTCCCGAGGTGTGAAAGAAACAAGCAAACTGTACAACACACACACACACAGAGTAACGCCCAGATATTTGCATTATTCCCACTCTTTGTGGATCCCAACTGTGCAATCGGGTTGTGGGGGAATTAGAATAACACTCATGTATTGCTCATCTTCATAGTGCTGGTGAATGGACACACTCTAAGGCCCCGTCTACACTACCCGCCGAAATCGGCGGGTAGCCATCGAACTATCGGGGATCGAATTATCGCGTCTTGTCTGGACGCGATAAATCGATCCCCGAACGCGCTACTTCGAACTCCGGTACTCCTGCAGGGCGAGCGGAGTTACCGGAGTCGACGTGGGAGCCGCGAACGTCGATCGCGCGCCGCGCGGACGCGAGGTAAGCGCGCCAAATTCGAACTAAGATACTTCGACTTCAGCTACGCGAATAGCGTAGCTGAAGTCGAAGTATCTTAGTTCGATCCCGCCCCTAGTGTGGACCAGCCCTTAGTCTTAAGGTTCAAATCCTGAGCGGTTCGTGTTCTGAATAGCTGAGGTGACGGCAGTGGGATTCCTTTCGGTGGTGTATTGGCAAATACATTCTTGTCATTTCATTGCTTTTCTAAACAAACCTGCCCAAATGAGAGCTGTTCTCCAATCAGAACATGTTGCTTGGGTGCGTTGCATTTCCCTGGGGAGGTTCTACTTTGTGTTTTTGTTTTTAAGATAAAAGTTTTGCCCGGTTAGATTCTCTTGAAACTTGGTCTATGTTTTTATTTTCAAAACTTGACCATGCGTGGCCTAATGGTCTGGCCTTGCCTTACAGTGCCAAAGGTTCAAATTCCGAAGCAGCCCTGGTGGCACATATGAAAGATCATGGGACTGTTAGCCTTTGGAATACAGGAAGTCAAAACTAGATGATTTAATGGTACCTTCTGTCCGTAAAATCTATTAATTTGACTCAGATCCACCCAGAGCTCCCTGTTTCAGGAGTGAGTAAAGGAAACCTGCATATTGATGGAGAAATGTCCAGTCTTCTTCACTGCAGCAGTAGAGACCTGAGTTCATGGGCCTCTGAGTGTGTGTTTTGTGCCTGAATTCAGTTACAATTTGGCCTGCAATAGAGAGGGCAAATTGGACCTACCTAAAGGGAGGCTGCCCTGAGGAAAACTGACCCCCTGATGTTAAATTCGAGCAGACATACGTCTGTGCGTGCCAATGAAACAGCACAAACCGATGCAGCAGTTGCAGGAGCATGCAGAGGAAGGGGCATGCCCATCTCGTGGTTCTCTTGCAAATCCATCGTGATCCCTGTCTGCAGTATCACAACAAGAATGAGGGAGGGGTGTGACCAATGGATCAGGGGGTGCGGTCTGCATATTAATATACACATGCAAATTAAGCTACCCTCAGCAGACAGTAACAGTCCCAGCCAAGCCATTGTCTAGTGCATTTTAATATATTTATACTGTGAGAGGAGAAGACACTATCCAAAGGGGGCTTCCTTCTGGCTATTCGTGGCCTAAATACCAGCACATGTAATGTTGCTTTTGGAGCAGTTACATGTGCCCATTTGGAGGAGATGAGATTTCCTCCTGTTAGACAAAATAGCCAGTTTCATCCCAGGAAGCCGGATCCTATCAATGGGTGTTACTCTTCATGTACTTTGATGTGTGAAGGACAGAAGGATCACGCCTACACATATGTGCATTGATCGTCTTTATTTATGTTATTTTCTTGCACGCTGAAGTTTGCTAGGTGCATCCCAGAAGACCTAGGAAGACACAGCCAGGTTACAATCTAACGGGCCCAAATCTGCCACTGTTACACTTGAGTATTGGTTACAGGTGGTCCCATCGGAATAGATCCCTCAGCTGGCATAAATCAGCACAGCTGCATTGAAATTGATTGCCCTCTGCTGATTTGCACTAGCTGAGGATCTGGCCAATTGCATTGGAGTCTACTCATTTATTGCCTAATCCAATGCCTCTGAAGTTAGTGGGAGTCTTTCCATTGACTTCAATGGGATGTGAGTCAAGCGCTAGCTCAGGTACAACTCATCAAGCATCAGGGTTGGAAGCATCCAGCTCAAAGTCAGGTCCCACCCAATATGACTGTGGGTAGGGGGATCAAGCCCTCAGTTAATAAGGATGATCTTAACAAAAATGATTAGGGGGCTGGAGCACATGACTTATGAGGAGAGGCTGAGGGAACTGGGATTGTTTAGTCTGCAGAAGAGAAGAATGAGGGGGGAATTGATAGCTGCTTTCAACTACCTGAAAGGGGGTTCCAAAGAGGATGGATCTAGACTGTTCTCAGTGGTAGCAGATGACAGAACAAGGAGTAATGGTCTCAAGTTGCAGTGGGGGAGGTTTAGGTTGGACATTAGGAAAAACTTTTTCACTAGGAGGGTGGTGAAGCACTGGAATGGGTTACCTAGGGAGGTGGTGGAATCTCCTTCCTTAAAGGTTTTTAAGGTCAGGCTTGACAAAGCCCTGGCTGGGCTGATTTAGTTGGGTTTGGTCCTGCTTTGAGCAGGGGGTTGGACTAGATGACCTCCTGAGGTCCCTTCCAACCCTGAGATTCTATGATTCTATGATCTTGCATTCCCCTCTACGGTCGCAGTAAGCCATGCCACAAGGTGTCTTCGTTGGGAGAGAAACAGGTCAAGGACATAATCAAATGTGGGGCAGGGGAGGGGAATGAGGCGTCAGTCTGTGATCTTGAGACAGAGAAATGCATTTCTGTTTAAGCCAGAGCACACAATTAAAGCGTCGGAGTCAGCTGGAATGCTGCTTGCAGCGGCTCCTGGTATCTGGCCACTTTGTGGCTTGCTAATAGTCTACGCAGTGTGCTGTTTACCAACTACAGCGAGACCTCGCTCGCCAAAGAGGAGGAGGGGGACGGGAGCAGGGGAGCAAACTCAGTGCCCTGCACCTAACAGCTGCATAACAATTGTCAAAATATATGGAAATGCCGAAATTGCACATGCAGATGCAATCCCTGGGAGCCAGCGTGAGGAGCACCCCCGTGCCATACAGAACAGCTCCCCTCTCCACCCCGCTGCCTGCTCCACCGCAGACCTCGGCTGGTGAATTTTAAAGAATCCGCTGTGTTCGGAGAGGAAGACGTGAGGGGATTTTTCTTCCTTTCTTTTGCCTTTCCTTTCCTTTGAATGCAGCGAAAAGGCTGGCTCCATAGTCAGAGTAGAGACATTACAACATAATGTGTGTCTGTGAATGTATGCCTTCGTGGTCTTCTCTGTGCGCTAGAGCCAAGACAGCCCTGTGGTAGATGCACAGGGTGAGGGTGCAAGCAGGAATAAGGAACACCCCTCCCTCATTCAGCTTGCAAAAATTCTGGGCAAAATCCCAGTTGCTGTGGTCGGGGGCACTGGGCTACTACGGAGACGTTCCCCTGGGACGTGGGAAGGGATGCAGAGGAACGTATGGTTTAGTTCAACCGTCAACTGTTGGGCTTGATGCAGGAATCACCGCGTCTGTGCCAGGCAGATGATCAGAGTAGCTGATCGTAAGTGGTCCCTTCTGGTCTTAAAAATCAAGGAAGTCGAGAACACCTGGACGCCTAGACGTTAGAGCTTGGGAATGCTCTTGCCAAACGGCGAGGGCACGGTTTGGTTTCTCTGCAGAAGGCTGCGATGAACATTCTGTTCCAGATGCTGATCACGTGGTTTGCACCCCTCCAAGTGTCGCTTTCAGTTTGGGGGTTCAAATGAACCTCCCCCCACCCAAATTCAGCTACATAGTCAGATTTTCACCTGGTTTAATCATGCAACCATCAGTCAGGGCAGCTTCACTAGAAACATTCCCACCTCGTTCAGCAAGGGCTGGTGTTTCCAGTCTGCAATAAAATCCCCAAACCGGGTGCATCTGGCATCGGCTCAGGGTTCATTGTGAACATCACATCTGCCTCTGCACCTGGCGCCAGATTAAAAAAGATATTTAGGCACCTAAAGATGAATGTCAATGGGAGTTAGGTGCCTAACTTGCTTAGGCATGTTTTAAAATCCCACTCCACCCTTATCTGCATCTTTAGTTACCTTTGTAAATCAGGCCTTTAGTATCCATCCCATCCACCTTCAGCTGAGACAGGATTTTTCCCCGCAGTCTGTTTTCCAGCCTAGGAATAAATGTCTCAAATGATGGAGCTTACACATTAAAGGACATGCTGGCTGGCTCAAACGATTGGTCCATGAGGGTTTGATCTCTTGCCTTTGCATCAAACAATACTTGATGTTCAGGAAGACCTTAAAAAATCCCATAACGCACCTTGGCAGGAAGAGAGAAAAGAGGAAGTCTTTCTTGGCCTCTCTGTGGTGGGGGAAAAAGGAAGGAAGGAACATTCAATAGAGCTATTTGCAAAATGTTCAGTGAACCTCTCTTTAGACTGTCCAAAATGCTGTTTTGTTGGGAAGGATTCTCTGTTCCAGGATGTGGGGGTGGAGGGTAGGAGTGTTCACCCTGGAATAGCCAACAGCCTGCTAGTTAGGGCACAGACCTAGGAGACAGAACACCCAGGTTTGAGTGTCAGGTCTGACACTAACAGAGCAGCCACTTGAACTGGTGTCTTCCACGTTCCAAGTCTGTGCCCTAAGCACCACATGACTGGCTCTGCCAGGGTGGGGAACATCTCGTGTGTTTTTTCTGAACACTTTTGAATGGTCTCATTTTTATTTTTTTTGGCCAGCCCTGCACAGCTCTCTCCTAGTACATGCATGCAAATGCAAGCACGTTCACCCCCTGCAGAATCCTTCTCATACATGTACGCCCACGTGTCGACATGTATGTGTTTACATGCTGTCCGTTCCTCCATCCTCTAACAGCTTCCCCCCACCACACACACACACACACACTACCGAAATCCGCCTCTGAAACAGTCAGCGTAAGGTGACTTTTTCTTGCCATCTGGGTGTTCGGTGGCACAGATCCCTGGTCTGCCTACGTACGCATGTTCCCCCTTCTCTCCCAAAGCTGGCAGCTAAAACAAAAGGGAAAGCTTCAAAAGCACAATGTCAGCTGCCTGTGTCAGTGTGGGTTGAAAGTACAGATCACAGCGAGCTCATCTCCCAGTAGGAAAAGGGGACTTGCATTTCAATAAATTTACATACTACAGAAGAGTGCAGAATAGATTGCTTTGGGGAACTCTCTGCGTAGTTGACTGAGCCCTTGACTCTCACGGGAATGGTTTGATGCCACCTGCTCTAACGCTGTCATGCTCTCCACGTCTTCTTAATTCAAAACCCGCGTCTCTAGTTCGCTTCATTGTGTGGTTAAGTTTTCTCCTAGATTGAGTGAAAGGTGCCGGATTAACAGATCTCGCGAATGGAGAATTTAGTTTCTCACGGGACAGGTATATCACAGGCAGTGGCAGTGCTAACTTCCCCTGTGTTGCCACTAACATGCCTTGGTCTTGACGTAGAGGGAATCCAGCTAGGAAGTGTGATGCTAATTCAGCCTCCATGCCCTTTTGATCCTTGTCTTTTCTCCTGCTCAGAGCTGGTGGAAATGTTCCCAACTGAAACAAATTCCTGGGGGTTACTGAAATCAATATTTGTTGGTGTCAATTTTGATGAAATTGTCTGATTTTTTTCAATGGGAACATTTGAGACAAAACGTTTTTGTTCGAAGTCAAGATTTCCACATTTTGAATGTTGACATTTTGAAAAGGAACATTTTATTTTGATCAAAAAAGGTGGGTTGACGTTTTCCTTTCGACATTTCAAATTGAAAATTTTCAGTACTTTTCATTCCACGGAAATGTTCAATATTGCAACTCTTTGCCCCATTTTAGAATGGAAACAGATGTAGAAATATCAGAATGGCCTGCAGGACAGAAATTCCAGTTTCCAAAGGGCTCTACACCAGATTAAGTGATGTGTCGTCTAGAAACTTAAAAAAGCTTGTCATTGATACAAATCCCAGCACCGACCACTAGTGAAATAAAAGGGGTGCCATCCAGTTGATTGTTTGCTATAACTTATCGGTGCATCTGTATGATTCCCAGCTGGTGGTTTTCTGCATCACAGTTTTAAAGGCAGTCTGAGATGAGGCCAAGGATTGATGAGGGCCAAGGATCGGAATGACTCTCATAACCAGTGGTAACTTCTCCATGATGCTGCTAAGGCAGTTTGGTGGGATGGAGAGCTGTCCTGCTGTACCTTTCCTGTGGACAAAGAGAGGACTTTATTCCCTAGAACAGTCCTTCTGGTGCTTTACGATAGGAGTAAAAGGATGCTCCAGTGTTTAGGGCACTAGCTTAGGTTATAGAAGACCCAGCCCCAAATCCCTATGCCACCACAGACATTCTGTGTAGCCTTGGGCACGTCACTTAGCCTCTCTGTGCCTCAATTCCCCATCTATAAAATGGGGATCAAAGCACTTACACTGGGGGAATTGTCTGGGTAAAATACTTTTAAGACTGAGAGGTTCACAGGTACTACAGCGATGGTGGCAACGTAAGCACCAAAGATAGAGTAAAATGGAGATGGCGAAGGATCAGCTGAAATACACCAGCAAACAAAAGTCGTGACCCACTACTTGGGAATTTTTCCTCCGTGCTGCAGGGTGCTGAGAAATACAGCTCACACGCAGTCCATGAAAGGCCAAAGGCTTGAGCGAAAGGCTCCAAACAGGGTCATTTTAGCACCTCCTGACAGAGGAACATTCATTTAATGCAGGGAGGGAACGGCAGAGCAGCGGTGACATTAAGAAAGAAACATTGTAATCTATTACAAGGCCTGGGCCGCCATTGATCAGTGTGGCCAAGTCAATAATAGCTTTTGATTCCAGCATATTAGGCAGACTGTCACATTCATGTTTATTGGAAGTTTTTACAAATAAGTGAAGCATGTGACTCGAAGGAAAGGGACTGTGGAGTTGAAAACCCCAGGTGGAGGGGTGATTTCTTCCTACAGTCACACTTGGAACACTACACTTTGGAGAGCTTTTCCAGGAGAAAAGGACCATTTTGTATAGTTACTGAAAGGCAGATAAATTGTGTCTCTTGCTAGAACAACATCTGAGGCTCAGAGTCATGAAGGATGCAATGGTCAGCAAGGATGGTTTTGTGCAGTTTATTGCCAATTCTTGTGATTTTATCACAAGTCGTACAATATTAGGAGTGCTTTCTTAAATCCCCACCTCCTGGAGTCAATGGATTCCATGAGAATCCGAGTTTTCTCCTTAGAAAAGGTACATTTCTAGCCCGTGTGTTTGTGCCAACAATCTTACAAACTTAACTCAAGTGCACCCGAAAGGTTCAGAAACCAGCAGGCAAAGAAAAAGTACCCATTCATTCTTTAAAAAAAAACAAAAAAACTCATGATTTTTTGAGGTCTAATTATGATTTTGAACTCTTGGCGTTGACGGTACTGGCGTTGGGATACTGGGTACAGCAGAGAGGCTTCTGGAAGGATAAATCCATTGATACTTGAGGGGCAGATGGATATTACAGTGATGGGGAAACACGGAACTGCCTAGATCGAAATACAGTATGTGGTTGGTGCTATAGTATAGTGGGGGGAGAGATAGCTCAGTGGTTTGAGCATTGGCCTGTTAAACCCAGGGTTGTGAGTTCAATCCTTGAGGGGGCCACTTAGGAATCTGGGGCAAAATCAGTACTTGGTCCTGCTAGTGAAGGCAGCGGGCTGGGCTGGGCTTGACTTGACTTGATGACCTTCCAGCTCTATGAGATAGGTATATCTCCATGTATTATAGTACCAACATCTTTCCTACCAGCATATCCCCAAGTAGTTCCTGGAGTTTAGTAACTCAAGTACACAGGCAATAAATAGAGAGAGAGGAAATGATGGTACATACAAAGTAGGGGGAAAAAAATAGATGTTTCCAGATGGGATAGAAAGTCATTGTGGTGGAGAGAGCTGCTGTAGCTCTGGAGTGATGGGGCCGTGCTTCACTGTACTAAAGTGCAGCTACGGAGAGATGTACAAGAAAAGTGACTCTTCCATTCCTCAATTCATCGAAGCTGCCTGTCCCAATCCAGTCCGGTGACTAGAAGCTGAGAACCATCTGGTGGTAGCTCGGTAGCTTTTGTGAAACAAACCAAGTGATATTAGTCCAATAATGTCCGCATCACAATAAACAGCCCCACACTTGGCCCCTAACTGAAAGTCTAAGCTGAGAAGGCCCAGGCCGGACTGATCCTGCAACGACTATTATCCTCTCACCACTAACAGTCGGTTCCTGCATGACAGGGTTCAGGTGTAACCCACTGATCCGTACGTATGGCACATCCCCCTCTGTGCCTGATTCACACAGGCTATGAATCTGCTGTAGGGCTCAGTTGCTGATCCTGGTTCTGTACCTCAAGCTGAAGAGGCAGATGGTTTTAGTTCTGGAGCTCTCTGGTTCAAGCTTCATTGCTGGCCAAGACTGTGATCATCTCATTGGCAAGGCGGCATGGAGAAGCTTTTGCTGCATGTGTTCTGTTCATTCCTGGAGCTGCCATCCTAGCACCATTCTCCAGCAATAAGTGAGCTAACAAACCTTTTTTAAAACAGAGAAATGTCTAAGTTCCTGGCCTGCTAAACACGTGGGCTGAAGAATGAAGAGAACAAATTCAGAACCTTGCAATATATGACAGAGTCCCCCCAAAAAACATTTACACCCCAATATTAGAGATAATCTTCCACCCAAACTCCAGGCCTGATCCTGAGTTATGATCTGAATGTCATGACCCAGATACGCTAGTGTAAACCTGTGTAGCTCCACTGTAGCCAATGGAGCAATGCCTTTACGCCAGCTGAGAATCTGGCCCCTTGTTTCTTTCATGAGCCAAACCAAACTTCCCCAAACTTGAGGGTTCAAATTTGGCTCTGAATCTGGAGGGGATGTTTCAGCTCTATGTAGATATTCAGTCCAGATTCAAATTTGAGCTGTGAAATAGGATCTGGATTGGGGTTGTTTGGGTTGAATGCACCTCTACCTAATATTTGAAGAAGAAAGTAAGTTTAAGTGTTCCAAAGAGTTCCTTTGATATTGTTCTTCTGTTTGATTTTGTAACTTGTGCATAGCCCTTTCTCTCTGTGTCGCTCACATCCTCCTGCACACACAATCAATGGCATTTTCAGAAACATTTTGGTTGTCTTTAGCATCTGAGCATCTCATAACAAGGTCTCAGACTGTGGGAAGGAGTGTGAAAGAGCGAGAGTTTGGCCAGGGTAACTAACTCTCTCTTTAATGAGCCCCTTGCAAATTCTCCTTGCATACTTACAGACACCCCCGCAGTTACTTAAATGGGTCTTATTGGTCACCGGGTCCGGAGGTCACCCAACAGAATGGGTTTGTTAAAAATAGGAACGAGGGTTCAAGACATGGGGTCAAGAGAGATTAATTGAAAAATCTTCTGCAGGCCCGACATCATCTGTGGAATCTGCAGCGCCCAGACGCTTCCAGCTGCTCCTGGGTTCCTTGCGAATGTAAATGAATGGCTCTCTTGACAGCTTGGTGGTTTCCAGTCTGGGTTTTCTTTTCCTTTGTCCTTTTTTTTTTCTACAGCAGAATGGAGGGTGGTGGAGTGACAAGTGTTGAGCGTGTGGGTGTGTGTCCATCCTACTACCCATTTTGCAGGTGGCCGTGCATTCAAAGCAGGATCGCATGGTATCAAAGCACAACGCAACTGCTGACAGCGATGCAAAGCTGTAGCTGCTGATAGGTGCTGAGCTGGCTTTTCACACGCCACGAAGAATATCATTGCTGGGAATTCACCTAGGGCACGGCTGTGCAAGCAAACAGCCATGGCTCATCTTGGGAAGTTCTCCTCCATATGGGCAATCAGACTTCCAATGGCCCCTGAAGAATCTAACCAGGGCCAGTTATTTGGTGGTGCCTAGAGGCAAACGAGATCAAGGCCCCATTGTGCTAGGTGCTGTACAAATGCATAGTATTTGTCTCTGTCCCAACGTTTAAATAAACAAGAAAGACAAAAGGGGTCTTATCATCTCTGTTGGACACATTTAACGGACAGATGAAGTGACTTGCCCAAGATCACACAGCCGGTCTGTGGCAGAGCTGGGAACTGAACTTAGATCTCTTGAGTGCTAGTCTAGTGCCCTAATGACAATCCAGCCTTCTTCAGTCTGTGCTGGGTCATGCCACTTGGGGAGTGTTTAGCTGGGTGTATGTCATTTGGCTCCGGGCTCACCTCTGCTACTGGGGTGAAAATGTGGGCAAACATCTATATACACTGGGGTCCCATACACAAGAGTATGAATTTATTCTCTCCCCTTTCTTCAGCATGTGCATTTGGCAGGACAGGAACTTCCATAACAACAGTGTTATTAATCCAAAGCCTCTATCAGTCCAAGGCACTGAGCTAGGGTGACCAGACAGCAAGTGTGAACAATTGGGACCTGGGTGGGGAGTAATCGGAGCCTACATAAGAAAAAGGCCTAAAAATTGGGACTGTCCCTATAAAATAGGGACATCTGGTCACCCTACATGGAGCTGAGCCTTGCCCAGTCCGTCTACGCAGCCCCAACATTCAGCCGCTTGCTCCATCCCCAATCTCCGGGGCTGCTGCGGCAGATCATTTATGTATTTTAAAAAATTATTAGGCGTTGAGGACCTAAAATTGTTGCTGCCTGCACAGCTCTAAAAATAATATAAATCGGTACCCGGGGACCACTTTGATTTTGGCTGCATGAGGAAGTTTAGCAGCAAAAGAGAAAGGAGAGGCCGTGTCGACGCATAGATCTCTATAACTAGGATGCTGTGTCTGCAGCCTCCCGGAAAGTTTAGAAACCCATTAGAAAGTTTAGTTCTCATTGTACCTCTCTGGCTGTTTCCTTGGTGTAAGCATCTCAGCCTTACTACAGCCCCTACCCAGCAATCTCTCTTTGGCTACTTAGTGTCATGTTGTCACAAGGACTATGCCAAAGGGGCGGTAATGTGGCAATGCTTGGTGAGTGGTTCCATCTTGCTCCGCTGGAAGAGCAGTGATACTATAGAAGCAGCTGTGGTCTGAGTACTGGGGGCCGGGGGTTTGAATTCTGACCTGAACTCTGGTACTCACCCTTCTTCGCTTGGGATTTTAGCCCAGTGAAAGCAGCCGGTCTGTGTGCACCACCAACAGCAGGGCAGTATGCCAGCTGGGAAGGATGTGACATGGCCATCAGAGCAGTTGCACCAGACAGTGGTCTAAGGGTTTGGTGGAGAGGCTAAGAGAGGGGGGAGGGATAGCTCAGTGGTTTGAGCATTGGCCTGCTAAACCCAGGGTTGTGAGTTCAATCCTTGAGGGGGCCACTNGTGGCCATCAAAGCAGTTGCACCAGACAACTGGTCTAAGGGTTTGGTGGAGGTCTAAGGGTTTGGTGGAGAGCCTAAGAGAGGGGAGTGGTTTGGAGACCAAGCGAGTTAGGGAGAGCCCAGATACATCTGGACTTGACCCTTCAACTGTTGGGAAATTTGCCCGTGACCATTGAAGCCCACTCAGCAATCTGATAGGTTGAAAATTTTGAGGGATTTTTACGGACACCTTTTCTGGGGTATAAATACATGTTTGGAATTACTTGGTGCCTGCTCTTTCTGCTCACAGGCTGGTTCCCTCCGTTCTGTCTGTAGAATGTGTCGGGACATCTTCACCTTCAGTCTAAATTCCTTGAGTCCAGGGATGAACCTAACCCTCTGTGGCTTTGCGTTCAGCATTTACTATAATGGCCAAGACTTCAACCAAGGTTCTCATGGTCCTTGCAGAGCTGCTGTAACAGCTGAATCAAGAGACTATGATGGTAACACTTAACTCTTATATACCATCCATCCAGATGCCAGTGCACTTTACAAAGGAGGTTAAGTAGCGTCATCTTCATATTAGAGTTGGGGAAATTGAAGCACAGAGCGGTTACGTGATTTCCCCAGGATCGCACAGCAGTAAAGTAGCAGAGCTAGAGACAAAATCAAGGTCCTCCCGCCTCCCAGTCATGTGTCCTATCTACAAGACAATGCTTTTCCGCCTTGACCTAGAGAGCAAGCCTCTGGCTCAGCTGCTCGGGGAGTGCCAAGAGTTGTCTAAGCAGGAAGTCGCTCTTCTTGCATATCTTATCATGCCTCCTTGAGCATCCCCCTTTGTCCTTTTCCATTCAAATGGAGAGACTGTAAATCTGTTTAAGTAACATGATAATGACCGACAGAATGGTTATGATGTCACTAAAATGAGCTATATATAACCAACCTAGTGTATTAGCGGGAGCAGACAAGACAAGGAGATGGGTGAGGAGAAGGGGGGTGGAGTGCTTTGAGTTAAATACAGATGTTTATTAACTACCAACTCTGAGGCAGTACTTAAGGGAAAACAGCTCAAGGGGCCACTGGCTCTGTTGCAGCAATGCCCTTCCCCCCCCCCCTTTTTTTTTTTGCTGATGTATAAGAAGTTTAATTTTAATATTGAAGGGTTTTTTTTTTTTTCCAGTCTAGGCACAAGGGGCCTAAGCTGTCTGATCGGTTTCACTGACATAGCACAATGGAGATGCTGCTCAGAGATATTAAAGCCTGGTATTATCAGCTCAGTAGTGTAATATTATTTTCATCTCATCCTCAATAGATTGTCCCTGCAGTGACACGCTGCCAAAGTTAAATGAATGAATGGACCCAGAGAGGCTCCCTGAATGCCGGGCTAGGGGAATGAAATAAATAAAGGGGAGAGAGCACCAATGTCAAACGCTAACGGGCACACGGGACGTGGGAGGTTGTCGGCTCTCTCCTCCTGGCCCTTCACAGGTGCCACGGTAAGTCAATAGGAGGTGGGTTTGTGGGTTTGGCCAGGCTGGAGTTACATTGCCCTTGAACTGGCGGGATAGTGCTGTTAGCTGGGTGAACTAGTGAGTAAACAACATGGCACTAATAGGCCACCCCCTGCTGTCAATTATCACTTCAACGTGTCCTTACGTGGTTGCCGGGAGAATGGCCCTCAGGAAAGGATCCTGTAGAGCTGTAACATAATGACGCAAGCCAAGGAGGTAGAGGATGGACTTGTTAAGGCACTGGACTGGAACTCAGGAGACTTGGCTTCAGCTCCTGGCTCTGCCATAGGAATCCCGCGTGACCCTGGGAGAGACACAAAGGGTCTGTCTACACTGCAAACGGAGGTGTGACTGCAGCATGTGTGGACATAGCCGAGCCAGTTTCAACAGCTACAACAGTGACGCTACGATCACACGGGTCATGCACGCCTGGGACCCTGGGCATATGCTCGAGTGGCTAGTCCGTGCTGCGATGGTTTCACTGCTATTCTAAGTGGAGTGAACGAGATCAAAGCTAGCTCGGGTCGGTCTACACATGCCGTCGTCACACCTCTGCTTGCTGCGTAGATGTATCCTTAATCTCCCTGTTCCTCAGTTCCCCACCTGCAAAATGGGGCTAATACTATTTACCTCCCTTGCAGGGTAGTTGTGGTGAGACTAAATTTATTAATGTTTATGAGGCACACAGATGACACTCTGGTGGGGGCTATATGAATGTATAAACAGACAGACATCCTTATTCTGTCCAACTTCAGGGGGAGTTTTTTGCTGTGTAGGTTCTGAGTTAAACACTGAGGAAGGACCTCTAGATTTGGCCCTCCAGGAAAAGTACTGTAAATTGCAATGTTTTGGTCCATTGCTGCTATATACTTCTTTGACCTTTTTAAAAGACCAACTCTATAGGCAACTGATTTTGCTGAGCCTGTAGGTGGTCCCTTAAGACAAGTCTTACTTACATACTTGATTACTCATTGTGATGAATCTAACCCAGGGACACTCATTTCAAAGTGTTTCCAGAGTCTTATCATCGGCCCCTTTCTCAAACACCGAGCACCTGCTGCAGCCCATTAGAGAGGGCTGTCCCCATTTCAGATTTCATCAATCCCAGCTGAACTAAGCAAACCAGTCTCTTTTTCCTTTCAGTTGCATAGTCCACGCTGTGTGCCTGCTGCCCTCAGTTGGAGGAATCATCTGCCTGAAGATTTCAGGCTCATTGCTACAGCCAGGACCTGGCAGGCATCACTCATGAAAGATGCATCTAACGAAACCCAGACCCAGAGAGGTGCTGATTGGTGTTTCATCCATTGCAAACAGGTCTTGCACCTCATCAGCCAGTCAGGAAAACCAGCAGAGAAAGGGCCCACTTAACTAATTAAGTCTTCATGAGCCACTCTACGGGCTGCAAACAACAATCTGCTGTTCTGACAGTCCATCCCAAACAAAAAGCAAAACAAAGAAAAACCCTTGAACTCTTCCTTCCTGCAATCTGGCTTCCTTAGAAACAATTCAAATTCATATTATTAATTGGTATCTCCGCTGTAGAACCAATAAATATCTCCGGCTGTGCCCAGGGTCCCATGAGAAACAGGTCTCTATTTCGCTTTCATGTGGCAATGACTGATATCATACGATAGCTACCACTGTGCTCCAGACAGAGCAGTGACATCAGCAGACCCATCATCCTTGCTGCCTTGTGAGTGATACCCTTGGAGGGCCTGTTGGGTAAATTCTCTTTGCTTCCGGGGGTGGGCATTGATCAAGTTCCCTCTTGAGCTCAGGGTATTTGAGGCAGGATGGAGGCCAGTCTTTGGCCCCGTCCAGACTACCCGCCCGGATCAGCGGGTAGACATCGATCCCCGAACGCGCTACTTCGAACTCCATAACTCCAGCAGGGCGAGCGGACCTCGCGCCGTCGAAGGGGGAGCCGCGGCCGTCGATCCCGCGCTGCTAGGACGCGAGGTAAGAGCGGGAAATTCGAAATAAGATACTTCGACTTCAGCTACGCTATTCTCGTAGCTGAAGTCGCGTATCTTATTTCGATCCCTGCCCCTAGTGTGGACCAGCCCTTCGAAATGCACGAGTCTCTCCAAAAACTTGCAAAGATGACCGATAAGCCGGTACTCGTAGATGTTAGTATATTTTTGGGTCAACTAATATCTGCCCTTTCCTTGCCAGTGCATCCCCCAAATGCTTTGTGGAGTTAGATAATGTAGTTACTGTGCTAAATAATACATAGTAGCAAAGGGAGACAGAGATCAAGGTACACGGGATTGGAGGAGGGGCAGATGTTTTTTAGATGAGATTTGAAAAATGATGCAGAATCAATGCGGTACGGAAATAGTAAGAGGCTGTTTCAGGGGGGAGGGGCTGCAGATAGAAAGGGTCTAATCCCAACACTGGCCAGAGTCTATCAAAGGACACAAAGGAGCCTAGTTCCATAAAGGGACAGTCTTTTCATTATGTGTATACAGTCCCTAGCACAATGGGACTCTGATCCCTGATGGAGGCCTCGAGGCGCTACCATAACACAAATAAATAATAATGAGCAGAAATCCATGAAGTTGGTTGAGTCCAGGGGTGGCCCTAAATAGAAGGAGGGTAATGTTGAGCTTTAGCAAACCACCAGGCAGCCAAGGTATGAGCTATGCCCAGGAGAAGTTATAGAGACAAGGTGGGTGAGGCAATTTCTTTTATTGGACCAATGTCTGTTGAGGAGAGAGTCAAGCTTATACAGAGCTCTTCCTTAAATCTGTGTACGATCAAAAGCTTGTCTCTCTCACCAACAGAAGTTGGTCTAATAAAATATATCACCTTATGCCTCTTGTCTCTCTAATATCCTAGGGACCAACATGGCTACAACATCACTGCATACAGAAGAACTTAGTAAGGGAATAGTGCTCATTAGGTCTGCAAAGCAATTTGATCAACCCATAAGAACATAAGAACATAAGAAAGGCCGTACCGGGTCAGACCAAAGGTCCATCTAGCCCAGTATCTGTCTACCGACAGTGGCCAGTGCCAGGTGCCCCAGAGGGAGTGAACCTAACAGGCAATGATCAAGTGATCTCTCTCCTGCCATCCATCTCCATCCTCTGACGAACAGAGGCTAGGGACACCATTCTTACCCATCCTGGCTAATAGCCATTTATGGACTTAGCCACCATGAATTTATCCAGTCCCCTTTTAAACATTGTTATAGTCCTAGCCTTCACAACCTCCTCAGGTAAGGAGTTCCACAAGTTGACTGTGCGCTGCGTGAAGAAGAACTTCCTTTTATTTGTTTTAAACCTGCTGCCTATTAATTTCATTTGGTGACCCCTAGTTCTTGTATTATGGGAATAAGTAAATAACTTTTCCTTATCCACTTTCTCAACATCACTCATGATTTTATATACCTCTATCATGTCCCCCCTTAGTCTTCTCTTTTCCAAGCCGAAGAGTCCCAGCCTCTCTAATCTCTCCTCGTATGGGACCCTCTCTAAACCCCTAATCATTTTAGTTGCCCTTTTCTGAACCTTTTCTAGTGCTAGAATATCCTTTTTGAGGTGAGGAGACCACATCTGTACACAGTATTCGAGATGTGGGCGTACCATGGATTTATATAAGGGCAATAATATATTCTCGGTCTTATTCTCTATCCCCTTTTTTTTTTTTTTTCCCCCAGTGTTCAAATGGGATACTTGACGCATGCCTGTATTGCAGGCTTTAGATATCTATAGCTATAGACAGCCAGCAGCTATTTGGTAAGAATAGCAATTCAAAGGCCCAGACAGATCTCATGGACAGCATGAGGAATACGGAATCTTTTTCTGATTAATTCATACTTCTGCCCCCTCCAAATTACCCTGGCATCACTTCATCACGTGTTCAAAAGCAGGGATAGCTTGAAGAAGCTGACACGCCTTGTGATGTGTGTATGCTAGTAATGTGGATGGCATATTTTTGCCATCTCCTACACTCTCTCGTTCCTGCCCCATCCCCTCCAAAGAGGAGAAAAAGTGAGAAGGCCTTATAGAATTTAGAAGAGCAATGCTAATTTTTAGGTAGGATTTTTATTGTTTAGTTTTGTGTGGTTTGGTTTGTTTTTTTGTTTTTTTTTAACCAACCCATAGAATTTGACAGAAAATTATTCTTCTGATATAAAATTCCATAGGAGAGATTAAAAATAAATAAACTTTCTAGACGGGTTTTCCTTCTCTATTAAAGTCGTTAGTAATTTAAATGTAATTTCTATAGAACCCTATTGGTCTCATCACAGTTAAACTCTGTAGGACTCTTCCAAATGGAAACCAGACAGATCCAGCGTTTTAAACCCTTGAGCATATGGAGAGGCTCTTGCCAATGAGAACTATTTTTGTTTCATTGATTCTTGTCCTAAAATAAGAGTGTCTCTGTGATTCAGTTTGGTTTCCATTGGCTGCTGCAGAATGAATACAGGCCTTGGAAGAGGTGAGGGAGAAGTAGGGAGGTAAACGGGGATGTAATAGAATCATTGGCTGGTCCCAATCTCCAAAAGCGCTCACCCCGCAATGTTTTGGCAGCAGCCGGCTTCTTTCAAACCACTCTGGAAGATTTTGTCAGGGATCTCTCGTCCATTGGCTACTTAATGGAATAATAATGCTTAGCCTTTTGTAGCACTTGTTCAAAGCTCTCTGCAGGGATTAGCTGATCTTCATGAGTCAGAACACCCCAAGAATGTAGTTTAGTAACTACTATTATCCCCATTTCGCAGATGAGGAAACTGAGACAGGAAAGCAAAATGACTTGTCCAAGGCCTCACAGCAAGTGAGTGGCAGGGTTGGGGATAGGACACACAGCCTGTTAATAGCCAATCAAATGCATAGTCCTCCAGGCAGGGGTTCTCAACCTGGGATTTATGAGACCAACAGATGTCAATAGGTTGCGACTCCACCGCTGTCTCCATATTGCTAAATGGTAGAGGGATCCTGGCTGGATGGGAGGGGACTGTCTTGATGTGTGAATGTTTGAGCCCGGCTGCTCCAGACCTTGCTGTCCGTAAATAGCACAGAGGCAGACACGCCTAAAGGGATGGCGGGATTCAGAGGAGGTGCAAAGTACACAGTGTAGGAGGAGAATTGTGATGTGCAGAAAGGCGCTTGTTGAGCGGGCGGGTGGGTGGTATCGATGGTGGTTAGAACAGATGCTGCCGTTTTGTTGATCATCTGGTAGGGTTGATCTGGACCTCTCTGCCCTCCTTGTCTTTATTCTCATTCAGACCAGGAAGCAGCCACCCCCGTTTCACCAAAGACATTTCCTGAGCTTGCTAATCTTCCATGAAAGCAAGTGGGGTCACTCTCCACCCTTTTTCCTCATCTCGACAAGGCTTGTCCCCTAGAGAGCCAAGAAGAAAGGCACTTTCTTGTTGTCATCTGTGCAATTATCAGCTTTGAACAAGATGGCAATTTGTTGTTGTTGTTGATTTCCTTTGTTATGCAAATGTGCCGGCTCATTCTCCGAGCGCTTTTTTTTTCCCCTCGCGCAGCATAAAAAGGAATATTACACATTTAATTTCATGTTATCATTTGTTTCCCTCTGAGATTTCCTCCAGCCATTTTTCGGTCTCCTTCAGGCCAGTGGGAGCCGAGCAACGGTGTTTTGAATTCTGACTTTGTCACTTCTATTTACTTTTTATCATAAAGGGGTATTGTCAATAGGTCTTATGTGGCTCCTATAAAACCCATTTAGGAATTTAAACCACCACTAAAACACAGAATTTATGTCTCCTTTTATGATTTACGAGTCTAGTTTCTTAAACTCTACTTTTAATAGTCTAGGCATTTATATTCAAGGCAATCAGCTAACATTCTTCATGAGCCTTACAGTTACTAGTGCAAAAGTAAAGAGAATAAAAAGAGTATAATTGAGAGACATGGGCCCAAGCCACAACCTTCTCTAAAGTCTTGTGCTGCTGTGGTCTCTCGCTTGGTTATGGTCCATTTCTTGTATAATCTATATATATCTCCAATTTGAAATTAAGTAGACGTAGGAAATATGTATTGTCCAAATCTCAAATGGCTCCCAGGTCCCAAGGCACCCAGGAAGTTTAACCCTTCTCTTTCCTTGTGAGTCCACAAAACTGAGCTGGAAATGGATCGAGAACAGGCGTTCTTATGATTTCTGCTCCTTTCTGCTTCCAGCCAAGTGTTCAATGCAGTAGGTCCAGTCTTTGTACTGGCATAATAAACAAATAAATAAAAGAAGAAAGGAAATCAAGGGGAAAAAATGTAATCGGTTAGACACTATGATAACTTAGAAAAATATAAAACAGACAGACATTTTTCTGAACCTCAGGACAGGTTTTGAGTGTGATGGGGCAGCGTTCTCATTTTATCTGACCCATAACCGAGGTCCTAGTGGGTTCAGACTCATACATTTGTTGTGATGGAAGGGAATCCAAAGGAGCTCAGCTTAATTCAGTTCCCTCCTTTATTATAGATAGAGGCCAGATTCGTCTCTCAGCAGGGCCGGCACAACCCATTAGGCAACCTAGGTGGTCGCCTAGGGTGCGAACATTTGGGGGGCGCCGGCTCCCCGGTCGTCGGTGTAATTTTGGGGGCGGGACCTTCCGCCGCCTAGGGCGGCGAAAAAGCTGGCGCCACTTCTGGCTCTCAGTTACGCCAGCATAAATCTGATGATGTTTCATTGGGTCAGTAGAGTTATTCTGGATTTAAACTGACACAACAGCAGAATCTGGTCCACTGCATAAAAATCATGCACCCAAAGGGTTACAAATTCCTCAACATTGCTCCCATGGCCAAACTCCTATGGTCTAGCATTGGCAACACACACACAGGCAGCCTGGCAGGTCACACAGGACAAATGGGACCCAAGAGTTGGGTATTCATTACGAAGTGAGTATTCACCCACGAAAGCTTATGCTCCAATACGTCTGTTAGTCTTAACGGTGCCACAGGACTCTCTGTTGCTTTTTACAGATCCAGACTAACACGGCTACCCCTCTGATTCGTATTCATTCCAGAGCACTTTGGGGACAGGATCTCTCTTTACTGCACATGATTTTATGCATGGGGATTCTGGAAGATCATATATTGGTCCGGTTCAGGAGATATGGATGTGGGCGAGGGTGTGTTGGAAAATGGCCAATGAAGAAGACTCCAAAGACTTAAATCATCGCACATATTGGGGTGGCCAAAGTGGGCGCCCTGGGCCATATGCAGCACAAAAAATCAGTTGTACATGCCTGCCTGAGCACAGCTGCAGGGCGTTCAGCTCTATCTTGGTCCTCATAGAGGCCTCATCTACAGATGAAAGCACAGGGTAGGTTAAGAGACATGCCCGGCATCATACATAAAATTGGTGGCAGAGCTGGGAATTAAATTTAGGCCTGGTCCAGTGCCCTATCTGCTAGACCATCCTTCTGACCTGTAATTTGCCATGTTGGCAACTTTAGCCTGCTCAAGCTGCCCGTTCATATTCAAGTGAAAGGTCACGGCAACGTGCTTCGTTGCACAACAACTCTGGGGCTTGTGATAAGTTTCCCATGCAGCTGTCATGTGGGTAGAGTCTAGGTGCCCTTGAGCTGTTTACTGTTCATTGTGCCATTCCCTGTGTCTGTTGTTCTTAGCAGTGAGCAATACAATCTGTAGGGAAATGAATATATTGTTTTGTTTAGATCCTTTAATCCCTTTGTTTGCTCTGTGTGTCCTTTTAACTGTGTGTTGCTGGGGTTTTTTGACCGTCTGCTCTGGACAAAAGATACCGTAATGTGAAGGTTTACCACGGTCTGTGCCTGCGGATCTGTTAAACCTGTGAATTCTAAAATGAGGAAGGCTTTGATGTCTCCTCAGTGCTAGGAGGTAGGGATGGGCACAAGCCAGAATTTAGCATCCGAAGAACTTGCACTCTTGGGACGTTCAGAGCTGGCTCCAAACATTGCAGCTGCTCCCTATCTCTGTGTAAGCGCCTGAATCAAAACTCCAGTTAGGACCCCCCCCCCTCCCCCCACTGCTATCTGCACCCCCCCAAACCCAAGGGAAAGTTTGGATCCAAACTGGGCACTGTGGGGTTGTCTCTAGTAGGGTGTAGAGTGATTCTTAGTGGCAGGGAAGTGACATGAAAATCAGATCCACCTGAGCCGTGCAGTTGTGGTCATCTTCTACCATCACAAGTGCAGGGTTTTTATGTTTCCTACCCCGTCACATCTGCCCCCCAGGAGATTTCACAATCTGACCTTCAGCTGGCCAGGATAAACAAGCAACGTCACCAGAAGACCGTGCCCAACTCGTCCCTAGTGTGAATCCATTGACCTCAGTGTCTCCACTCGATTGACGTCATTGCGGTTACACCAGGTACGGCTTTGGGTCAGTGTGTGCAAAGTGGGACCAGGAATTCTAACCATTCCTGCCTATGCCTTTAAAGGAGTCGAGGCATTCTCTAGACCTCAGGTCCCATAGTATGGGGCCTGAGCTGGTTCTTTCTAGTACTTTTAATGAGCAAGCGGAGGTGCAAGTCCAGGATTTTCTCCACCCTTCAGTTCCAGCTCTGTGCACAACACACACATGGCCGGTGCTGCTTACCAAAAATAGGTCACAACTGCCAGTGCATGTACAGCACTGAGGCTGTTCTTTGCCGTATCCAGGGCTCCCCTGGTGAATCCCTACTTCGGATCTTGCACCGCCAACCACAAGCGCTACAGAGAAATGCCTTCACCAGGGACTAGCCATTCCCTCCCCTCCAGAGTCAGTATCATTTAGGTTCTGAGGCCTTCACCAGCTACCTTTCCAAGAGTGACTGGTGCAGATCATCCTCGTCTCTTGGAAGCTCCGATGAGAAGCAGCAGCTGCAGCTTACAGGGGAGGGGCAGCTTTCCTCTTGCAACATTCAGAATGATAAACCAAGCCGCATTTGAAATGCCACTGACTCACCTGGGGTAGACAGGGATCAAAAGCAAATGAGCAGCTAATATCCATGTGGTATTTCCTGAGCAGGAAGCCATTTGGATCACATTAGTTTCTGACATATTGAAAGTAATTTAAAAAAAAATAAAGTTGAATTTCCGCAGTTCTGTGAGAGACACAAGTGCAAGGTGAGCCGGAGATTTTTGTTCCGAGGAGGAGAGCACAAGTGAGGTCTCAGACTGAAACTAGGTGACGTCAGTGCAAGATATGTACTTGAGGGTGCTGGCTGTTACTTTAGGTAGCTCCCTTCTGCTGATGCCCTACCTCCACAGGGTGGACAATTGAAATTCCTCCTGAGAGGCAACATCATGGGTGGAAGATGACACCCACTGGTCTCATGGCTTTACAGAGCTCATTAGAGTTTTCTGGAGCCCTTTCTGCCTGAGAAACCTCTCAGCTGGGGCTATTAAACACTGGCACACACACAAGTCCTTGTGACGGCAAATCCATTGGAAACCATGTTTGAATCCTCGTGAATTGATTCTCTCATTGCAACTTCTTGAACTCTAGTCCGGAGAGGCAGGGAGAAAGAGAGACGTATTGTTTTCCATTTACCTGTGGGATAAATTGCCAAGACCTATGAGAGCTATGGTCCTTTGGTTAAGACATTGGACTGGAACTCAGGAGACCTCTTCAATTCCTGGTTCTCCCGTGGGCTGCCTAAGTGGCCTTGGACACGTCGCTCGGTTTCTCTGTGCCTCGGTTCCCCATCTATAAAACTGAGATAACACTTCCTTTCTTCCAGCTTTTTTTCTGTTTACATTGGAAGCNTCCATGTGGTATTTCCTGAGCAGGAAGCCATTTGGATCACATTAGTTTCTGACATATTGAAAGTAATTTAAAAAAAAATAAAGTTGAATTTCCGCAGTTCTGTGAGAGACACAAGTGCAAGGTGAGCCGGAGATTTTTGTTCCGAGGAGGAGAGCACAAGTGAGGTCTCAGACTGAAACTAGGTGACGTCAGTGCAAGATATGTACTTGAGGGTGCTGGCTGTTACTATAGGTAGCTCCCTTCTGCTGACCCTCTACCTCCACAGGGTGGACAATTGAAATTCCTCCTGAGAGGCAACATCATAGCTCAGTGGTTTGAGCATTGGCCTGCTAAACCCAGGGTTGTGAGTTCAATCCTTGAGGGGGCCACTTAGGGATCTGGGGCAAAATTGGTCCTGCTAGTGAAGGCAGGGGCCTGGACTCGATGACCCTTCGGGGTCCCTTCCAGCTCTATGAGATAGGTATATCTCTATATATTATTATCATGGGTGGAAGATGACACCCACTGGTCTCATGGCTTTACAGAGCTCATTAGAGTTTTCTGGAGCCCTTTCTGCCTGAGAAACCTCTCAGCTGGGGCTATTAAACACTGGCGCACACACAAGTCCTTGTGACGGCAAATCCATTGGAAACCATGTTTGAATCCTCGTGAATTGATTCTCTCATTGCAACTTCTTGAACTATAGTCCGGAGAGGCAGGGAGAAAGAGAGACGTATTGTTTTCCATTTACCTGTGGGATAAATTGCCAAGACCTATGAGAGCTATGGTCCTTTGGTTAAGACATTGGACTGGAACTCAGGAGACCTCTTCAATTCCTGGTTCTCCCGTGGGCTGCCTATGTGGCCTTGGACATGTCGCTCGGTTTCTCTGTGCCTCGGTTCCCCATCTATAAAACTGAGATAACACTTCCTTTCTTCCAGCTTTTTTTCTGTTTACATTGGAAGCCCTTCAGAGGAGGAGCTCTCTCTTGCTATGTGTGCTTTGGGCCCCTGAACTTGGTTGGGGAATTATGCAAATGCATAATAATAGTAACTGGTCAGCATGCAGGACCCCAAAGTGCTTTCATTGTTGAGTTGTTGGGGTGAAGCTTGATGAGCTTGTGCCTCTGGTGTTTACGTTGTTACAAAGTGCTGTGCCACAGTGTGGTAATATTGCATTGTAACATGGCAAGACAATATCATGTGACTGCGGTGGGCGGGTTTGGTCCTGCGTGACAAGCCTTTTTAGGCAAAAACGTTACTTCTAGTTTGTAATTCCACTCTCATATGGATTGCGGAGACATGGCACCCGACTCTGCCCCCAGTTGCTTTCAACCAGTTAAAAATCCCAGTAGATCTCCTTAACTGCTAAAACCGAGTGAACCAGATACATCTTTGACCTCCTAAGGTCCCTTCCAACCTTGATATTCTGTGAGTCTATGATCTTCACTCTGCAAAATGGCATTCAGCAAAGAGCTATCCTGTGACACGGAGCATCACTGAAGAAGACCCGCCCCCCCAGTCTCATTGCTCTACAGAGCTCCTCCTTGCGGCCTTACGGTATGTGCTTCCATCCAAGGTGTGATTGCAGCATGCATAGACGTTGCAGAACTAACTTTGGTCTAGCTAGCTCAGATAACAACAGCAGTGAAGCCGCGGCAGCATGGGCTAGCTAATTGAGTATGAACCCAGGGTTCTGGGCAGGCTTGGGCAGCCTGTGCTGCTGTGGTTTCACTGCTATTGTCATTGGAGCTAGCTAGATCAACGTTAGCTCGAGTACGTCTACACATCGAATCATAGACTATCAGAGTTGGAAGGGACCTTGGGAGGTCATCTAGTCCAACCCCCTGCTCAAAGCAGGACCTAAACCCCAACTAAATCACATCTCTCACTGCAGTGTCGACATACACTTAGAAACATCTAAGCTGGGACAAATAGACACTAACGCGGTCCAATCCCTGTGGTGGCTAATTCATTGTAAACCAGAGCTGAGCCTTCCTTCACCGACTTTCTCAGTGCAACTCCTTCCTGGCCATAAGCTGAGTGAGGAGCAAAGGTACAACAGCAAGGTTAGGACTTAGTAGTTCCGGTTCCTAGCCCCTGGCCAAGCATTGCATTTTGCTGACTCAAACACTGCTATTTTCAGGGTTTTATGAACAGACTCAAATTCACTTGTAATGAACCGTGTGCTAATGCCCTAGTCTATTTCCCCCCTTCTCTTCACATTAATTTCCAAAAAAGCATGTCTGATTTTGTAATGAGCTACACAACTGTCTCTCAATTAAACCAAATTTTACTGCTCCTCAGTTGAGGTTGAATGGCGTGATGGCTTAATTTTAATGAAGGACCAGCACACTATAAAATCTACAATAATTCTTCACCAGTTTCATAAAACCCTGGTTCCCAAACTGTTATCTGTGAAGGAGTTGCTGCCACAGAGCTCTTAAGGATGTTAATGGAGCTGCATAGACCTGTTGAAACAAAACCAGCCTTGAGGTTGTAGAGCAGGGGTAGGCAACCTATGGCACGCGTGCCGAAGGCGGGACACAAGCTGATTTTCAGTGGCACTCACACTGCCCGGGTCCTGGCCACCGGTCCGGGGGGCTCTGCATTTTAATTTAATTTTAAATGAAGTTTCTTAAACATTTTAAAAACCTTATTTACTTTACATACAACAATAGTTCAGTTCTATATTATAGACTTCTAGAAAGAGACCTTCTAAAAACGTTAAAATGTATGACTGGCACGCGAAACCTTAAATTAGAGTGAATAAATGAAGACTCGGCACAGCACTTCTGAAAGGTTGCTGACCCCTGTTGTAGAGGTTTGGGATTTCCAAGCCAAGCAGGAGGGTCACCTTTTAATCACAACACATGTCTAACCTCTGCCACTGTGATGGGGGCTTATCTTTTGTCTGAGGCTGTATCTTCCTCATTTTATACAATCGTGTGCCTGGGTGAATGCCTATGAATATACAAGTAGCTGGCTGGTGTAGAAGGGAGATTGGTTTAACTACATGACACGTCTGCCATAAGTATGGAAGTGGAGGTCTCAAGAATCCTGCAGTAGGAGCTACTTTGTTTAAGGAGATGTCTGAATGCAAAAATCAAAACTGTATTTCTAACTTTTTTTGAGTCTCTTCCACCTCTATTAATGTTGCTTCAGGGCATTCTACTGTCCACACCCGTCCAGTCATTCTCTGTCTCTTACCCAAACAGATCATTCCCTTTCCTAAATCTCTCTCTGTAGTGATATCTCCATAGGTACAAGGGGCCTCACCTCATTTTATTCCCAACTGCACTGTGCTCCTTTCTGGTTCCGTTAGGGGATCCCCAAATCTCATCACTTCATAGGGCCAGTTATAATCATCTCGTCTGACCTCCTCTACAACACAGGCCAGAGAATTTCGCCCAGCGATTCCTGCATTTGTCCTCACTGCACCCAGTCTCCATGGAGTCCTCTGTAAAGTTGGCTGAGTATTTAGTCATTGCAGCAATGGCACCAAGTGATGACAATTAAAGGCTCCTTTCTATCCTCCTCTTTCCAGAAAAATCTCTCCTGCTTCCCTTATACCTGAATTGGGTAACACAAGTCACCCTCCTCAGTGAGTCAGAAAACCCTCTGAACATGGATCGAAACGTGGTGGGGTGTTTGATCCTCTCCCAGCGCAACGTGGATATTTTGTATCTTTGGGACCTTCATGCCTATTGGCCATGAGCGTTTCAGAGACGCCCCAAGCAGCTTATGTATGTTACATCTCTGTTAACACTAGGCAAGCCCAAACTTTTCTCCTTCCTTCCCCTTCTCTTATTCTCTCTCTCCTAATATGAAGCAACCATTGCTATGCTTTAAATCAGAGAAACTGACTGCAGGCGCCACATACGCTGTCGTAAAATGCCATAAATCATGGTGAGGAGCCATCCCGGGTCAAGCCGAGATGTTCTGAGTTGCGAAATCGTCCCGAAGCACTGCTGACCGTTACTCATCCATCATATGGTGGCAGCGGCAGGAGTGCATGCAGCTGGCTGAATGTCACATGGCTGTCATGGCTCCGAATCTTAAATTCACTGAAAAAAAAATCCTCCAGGAACCCTGGGAGAGTAGAAAAGCCTTGTGCTGGAGATGTAAATGCAGGCAAACACAGGCTGGAAACCAAGGCTTGGGGCAGAGCATGAGACTTTGTGGAAGTATTAGGAACCCAGAAACCAGTGGGATCAAGTGGACTCGGGGCTTACTGAGGTGGCCTCTGAGCTGGGAAGGGGTCACAACCTCCTTCTCTCTAGGTGAAACGTAGGAGGCTAGTGAAACCCCCAAACTGGGAGGGCTGCGGGACGGTAAAAGTACAATCTGAGAAGACTGTAGCTATCTGCTGCCCCTTGGACTACCAGGGGTGTTAGCTGGTGCAGTGAGGTGAGGACCACATTCCTCTCTACAACCACCCTCAGTGACTTCCTGACAGTGCTGCATGATATGACGGCTAGTGGTGTCTGTTCCTAGCTCACCATGGTCCTGCCAATGCATTTGAGGTCATTCAGGTTGTCCTAGCCCTTCAGCGTTGGGGTTCTCTCCAGACTGGGACAGGGACTAGGCCCTTCTGAGTTTAGGTATCTTATTTAAGGAACTCCTTCTCTGTAACACCCTCTGTGGCCATCTAGGCACTGTATAAGGCCTTGTTATTCATGCCAGTGCCTCTTTGGTCATTTGGCCTCCCTTAAGTCACTGGTTCTTCCTGTTAGAAAGATTTTCTTCTGCCCAAGTTTTGTTGGAGCAGTTGGCCTTTTGCTTTAATTATTTTAATGTCGTGTGGCATGTTTGTTGCTTAGAGGTGGCCCCTTTAGAGAATGATCTATACAGTGCAGGGAGAGAGTCTGCAGAGAAAATATTCATTGCACAAATGGATACGGGATTCCAAGCACTGACCCAAGGGAGCTGGCAATGTGACAATTTTCACTTCCTTTATGGCCATAAAGAAGGCATCAACCTCTCTGTGCAGTAAAGGCTAGAGGAACTGTGACTTTCTGACGCCTTTCTTCTCTTGACTAGTCAAATAACCAGTGGAAGATGTTCTTCAAAACAGAAGCAGCAAAATGGTTTATAAGCAAAACACATAATTTAAGGGGGAAATGAAAAAGTTGTAAAATCTTCCTAAGCTCTTCTTTGCCTTTTGCCTGGAAAGGTACAGAGAGAGAGAGAGAGAGAGAGACACTAGTGGCTGAATCTTAAATAATGCAGAGGATTGGGGTGAACAAAGTATCTCAGAGCTTCTTAATTGCTTGGATTTGCACAGCTGGCCTGGAGATCTCACCAGGGTTTCTGGTGAGATTTCCAGTATTTCAAACTTCTAGCCAGGTTGTATCAATATTGTGGCACTTTTAATTCAGGATGGAGCCAGGGGGTGCGAAGAGGGCTGTGAAAACAAAACATAATGTGGTGCTGCAGATTTGACTGGGAAGCCAAACTCCTTCAGATCTAAACACACAAGTTTTGGGCTCACTGTGAGTTTGCAGGGAAGGTTCTGGCTGGTGGTTCTTCAATCTGAACTGTTTTTCATCGTCTTTGGGTATTTCTGTTCACTGCCGATGCCTGTTGATCTTTCTCCCTTCTCATTTGGGGCCAGTTCTTCAGTTGCACCGGTATCATGTGCTGTACAGCTGAGGAAGCAATAGGGGGAGGACAACGGTATTTTTAGGTCACCTTTACACCTCTCCCCTGTCCTGGAGCCATTCAAGAGCTTGTTCAGCCTCTGGGGTAACCTAAAGCCAGCCCTACAAGCATCTGGGTATTGCTGGAGCCCCTCAGAACCCCTTTGCCCTGATCTCATCCCTGATGAACTCCCTACACCGCGAGCCATAAGGAAGGCCCATTACTCTGGTTTTACACCACCCAGGGATTCATTTACACCAGGGAGTCGTCAAGTAGCTGGTTCCGCTGCCTTTCCAGCTGCTTTGCGTCAACAAAACAATGCAGTGCATCGAGAGAGGGGCCAAGTGACCCTTTAAGGGACCTTGATCTGCAGTGGCTTTGGGTGTAACTCCCACAGGAGCTCTGCTCCGGAATCAAGCTGTGCACAGTTAGAGGGGTACAAGAAAGAGCCTTTTGAAGGAGGGGACTTTGATGCTGGGATAAGCCTGAAATAAAGTGTGTGTTTATATTAGAGATTGCCCTAAAGCAAAACCCTGGGCCCGAGCACTCCCTAGGGTTTGTAAACGTTCCTCCCAAGATCCAAATTTTGCAGCTAAAGTCCATCACTACAAGCAAATCTCTTTGGCCATTAAATGTACTAGTCTCAGTGAGAGCATTTTTGCTAAGCATGTGAAAGTTGGGCACATTTATATTTAAATCTGTTAGGCCAGGGTCTGGCCTTAGTTACCCCAGGGTTAACGTAGACTAAACTTCTCTGAAACCAATGGGATTGCACCCGATTAACGCCAATGTAACTTTTATGAGCATCTGGCCAAGCAAATTGCGTTTTGCTTGGGTTGGAAGTCCCTCTTACACCAACACAGCAATAACATCTCAAGGGGAGGCCCTGGTTAACTCACCATTTCTAGAGAAGGCTTGCAACTCTTCAAAGGAAATTCTGATAGGAAACTCAAGTTATGTCTACACTAGAGATCTTACAGTGGCACCGCTGTACTGAAGCAACTTTGCTTCTGTATGATCTCTAGTGTGTAGCCGCTTTATGCCGACAGGAGAGAGCTCTCCCATTGACATAATCAAGCCACCCCTAATGAGCAGCAGGAGAAGCTTTCCCGCTGACCTAACACTGTGTACTACTACTTGTGCTGGTGAAACTTATGTCACTGGGGGGGAGGGGAGTGTTTTTTCACACCTCTGAGCGACATAAGTTTTGCCACCATAAGTGGTAGCATAGACATGGCTTCAGAGTTAGAACAATGAGGAGTCCTTGTGGGACCTTAGAGACTAACACATTTATTTGGGCATAAGCTTTCGTGGGCTATAACCCACTTCACCAGATTCATGGAGTGAAAATACGGTGGGCAGGTATAAATATACAGCACATGAAAAGATGGGAGTTGCCTTACCAAGTGGGGGGGTCAGTGCTAACCAGGCCAAGTCAATCAGGGTGGATGTGGCCCATTTCCAACAGTTGACAAGAAGGTCTGAGTATCAACAGAGGGAAAATTACTTTTTGTAGTGTGACCCAGCCACGCCCAGTCTTTATTCAGGCCTAATTTGATGGTGTCAAGTTTGCAAATTAATTTGAATTCTGCAGTTTCTCATTGAAGTCTGTTTTTGAAGTTTTTTGTTGAAGAATGGTCACTTTTAAGTCTGTTATTGAGTGTCCAGGGAGATCGAAGTGCTCTCCTACTGGTTTTTGAATGTTACAATTCTTGATGTTAGATTTGTGTCCATTTATTCTTTTGCATAGAGACTGTCCGGTTTGGCCAATGTACATGGCAGAGGGGCATTGCTGGCACACGATGGCATATATCACATTGGTAGATGTGCAGGTGAACGAGCCCCTGATGGTGTGGCTCATGTGGTTAGGTCCTATGATGATGTCCCTTGAATAGATATGCAGACAGAGTTGGCACTGGGGTTTGTTGCAAGGATTGGTTCCCGGGTTAGGGTTTCTGTGGTGTGGTGTGTAGTTGCTGGTGAGTATTTGCTTCAGGTTGATCGGGGGGGCTGTCTGTAAGCGAGGACTGAGTTGAGTCCCTGTTGCCCTGCAGCTTGTGTAACTATTTACCCGTATGCAAAGCAGGGTCTTTCAAAGGCCTCCTCTCCGCTTTGGCAGTGTTTGACGCTCATTTTGCAGTGGGGCAAATGAGGAGGGGAAAGACAGTGGAGAATCATGCCCCCCTGCTCGTTAAGGGGCAAATCCTGAGGTCTTTATTCAGTCAGTACCCAGGCAAAATTCCTATTTACCTCGTTGGCTGACTCATTGACTTCAGTAGGCATTTGCCTGAATAAGGTCTGAGTTATGAAGCTCAGGAAATGGCCCTAGAGTAATTCTCCCCCCTGCCCCCCAAAAAAATTACAGACAAACCCCTCAACCCTTAAAACAATCTCCTTTATGAGGAAAAAAGTCACAAGGTAGCCAAAAGCACCCCTTTCCATCCTCATCATGCCTGAATGTTTTCTGACAGCTGACAAAGTAAAAAAGACGGGGCTGTCAAAAGCAAAGAATGGGTCTCCTCCTTTTGGCTGGTGTCCCTCTGCTCTATTCAATTAGGATTGATCAAGTTGTGTCAAAGGTCCCTCCTGTGTTTCAATGGTCACCAGGAGCTTTCATGATGACTAATGACAGGCAAGCCTTTAAAAGAAAGGGGAAAAATACTAAGGGCTATATAGTTTTTTTTGTTTTTTCTCTTTTTCCCCTTATGTTCCCACCAGGTGCGTTAACTTTATAACTCACCAAATGAAATTCATTCATCAGAATCACTTCAACTCTCTTTTCCTCCCAACCTCCACTGCTCAATCTAGGAGCAAAATAGTTGCAAACGGCAAAACCTTCCCTTTTTCTGCAGGCAGTCTGGAGATAGAATCATAGAATATTAGGGTTGGAAGGGACCTCAGGAGGTCATCTAGTCCAACCCGCTGCTCAAAGCAGGACCAATCCCCAGACAGATTTTTACCCCAGTTCCCTAAATGGCCCCCTCAAGGATTGAACTCACAATCCTGGGTTTAGGAGGCCAATGCTCAAACCACTGAGCTATCCCTCCCCCCTTAGATAGTAGCACCTAGGTTCAGATATAGGTGGGGAAGGGGAAATGAGCAGGATTGGCCCAGAGCAACACAAGACACTCTTGGGGTCTCGCCTAGATTTGACGTCTGATGGACTGGCTCAACATCCCCTTCTGGTTCCAGAAAAGATATGGGCAACTCATCACCTGGCCTCTCTTCTGGCAAGTCATGGCCTCATCTAGACAAGTCTTGAAGATAAGCTTCATGTCCAGCCTAATTGTATAATGATAAAGTGCTGGGTATCCCTCTCCCTTCAAGGCATAAGCCATCCGCTAACTATTGGGAGTTAGAAAGAAACTTTCCCTGGGGGTAGATTATCCCCCCCTGCATAGTTTCTTACATCTTCCTCTGATGCAACTGGTATTGGCCACTGGAAAGGATACAGGATTCGATGGATCACTGGCCTGATTCATTATGGCAATTCCTATGTTTCTATATGTCTGCTCAATCCTGAGGTCAGGTCTGCTCTGTGATGGGCAAAACTCAAAGGGTTCCTAAACCCTAAAAGTCCGTTTGGATCAACAGCCAAAAGCGTGGCTCTGGACTACACCTGAAGTATGCCTGGACATTATGTCCTCCACGGAAGGGGTCCAGGAATCTCTCTAGGACAGCCTGTTCTCTGAGAACTTTGTCACCTGATTCTGTCTGGTCTGGGTGGGAACAAAAGGAGAACTTGAAACTTTTGAGGTTCGAGATATGTCAAAACATGCGTTCTGAACTGTTGCGTGGTGGGGACTGGGGAATTATAATGATAAAATATAATGCTTTTCATTAGTAGATCTCAAAGTGCTTTACAAATAGGGTCAGTATTATTATCTCCATTTTATGGATGGGGAAACTGAGTCATGGAGCCATTAAGTGATTTCCCAGTGCTACCCAGCAGGCCAAGAACAGTCCTGGGACTAGAACCCAGATTTCCTGAGTCCCAGTCTAAGACTCTATCCACTAGGGATCACTGTCTCCTGCTGGAATTGCTAGACTGGAGCAAACCCAAAGGTCCATTTAATCCAGTATCCTGTCTCTGACAGCGGCCAGTGCCAGATGCTTCCGAGGAAGGTGTAAGACTCCTGCAGCAGGCAGATTTGGGGGTTCTTTATTGTATTCATCTCATCATCCTAGAAGCAGGACAAGAATTTCCACACTTTCAGACAGGAATTAGTTACGTGCAGAGCTCAGGTGTCTATCTAGTTCTAAACACATTTTCTGGAATTACAATCCCCCTTGAAAATCAGTTATTTCCTTTAGGAGAGGAGGGTTTAGAGCAGCTTGAAAAGATTCTGTAAATCCCTAATATTTAAAAAGAGAAAAAAAAGCTCTGGAGGTTTGTTTGTTTGGGGGGGGGGAGGGGGGAATGGAGGAGGGGAGGGAGGTTTGTTTATTTTTTTGCAAGACCTCAAAATACCGCCAGGTTCTCCCAACCCTAATTCTTATTCTGACTGGGTCTCTCCTGCATGTATCTTTTGAATACTTGGCAATTTCTGCCTGACCAGGATGCCCGGTTTAAGAATGAACTGTCAGCTCTGGCACTCAAGAGAACGTCAATCACTGTGTGCTAGAGATGAACCTGAACGAAAACCACAGATCTGAGCACCCCTGAACTTTGAAGTGTTCAAAATCTGGAACCAATATTTGTGTCTTGAGCCCTCTTCCTGCTATAAATGAGAAAATAAGCTAGTGAGGCCCTCGATGCGGTTTATTTTTAAGCTGTATGGCGATCGTAACCCGAGCTTATGTGAAACTCAGCTGTTTCATTTCACAGGGCGTGACACCACCTGGCTTTAGCTGTCAGTTTCAGGCTCAAACAAGCTGACAAAACTCCAAAGCAATACTTAGTTGAAACCAGCAAGTTACACCTGAGGTCACATAACTCTGTTCGGAAGCCGGAAGCGGATTTCCAGACACAAAGTTAGATTCCCCAATGGAAATTGGGCACCTAATTCTCATTTGTGGCTTTGAAAATCTCCCCTTCGATGCAAAAGTCCCTTAGTGGTGGGAACTTATGGCTGCAACGCATGCGATAACTAAATGGGGGAAAGAGCACACGGGAGCATGGAGCAGAGTGAAGATTGTAAAGCTATAGCATCCGGTTATGAAACACCAACACATTGCATTTATTCAGAGCCTTAACATCGAAGGATCTCAAAGCACCTTAAACCCACTGGTGCATTAATCCTCACACAGGCCTCGATGCTATGATTTATTATGCACGTTTTACACATCAATAAACTGAGGCATAGAGCGGCTAAGCGAGTTAGTCAAAGTCACACAGAGAACCAGGAATAGATCCAAGGGATTTTGATTCCCAGTCAGCAGCCACTGTCTCTATGGTGACGGGCGCTACATAATTACCTAGATAGATACTTGCCTGTTCCTAAAAACCCCAACCAAGATGAGGACCCCCTGATACTAAGGGTTGTATCTAAACATAGTAAGGGACAGACCTTATAATCTACATAGACTGTATAGACAAAGGAGGGGAGAACATACCAGGTCCTAAAGGGCTCTTCAATCTAGCAAAAACAACGAGGAGTCCTTGTGGCACCTTAGAGACTAACACATTTATTTGGGCATAAGCTTTCGTGGGCTAGAACCCACTTCATCAGATGCATGGAGTGAAAAATACAGTAAGCAGCATATATATCACAGCACATGAAAAGATGGGAGTTGCCTTACCAAGTGGGGGAGTCGGTGCTAACCAAGCCAATTCAATCAAGGTGGAAGTGGCCTATTCTCAACAGTTGACAAGAAGGGGTGAATATNCATATATATTACAGCACATGAAAAGATGGGAGTTGCCTTACCAAGTGCGGGAGTCGGTGCTAACGAGCCAATTCAATCAAGGTGGAAGTGGCCTATTCTCAACAGTTGACAAGAAGGGGTGAATATCAACAGAGGGGAAATTACTTTTTGTAAAAACACACAGAGCTCGAACCAACTGCCGGAAGCCGAAGCCAGACAAATTTGAATTAGAAATAAGGCACAGATTTTGAACAGTGCCAATGATTAACTATTGGAACAAAGGATCAAGGGGTGTGGTGGATTCCCCAGCTCTGGATGTCTTACGGTCAAGGCTAGATGTCTTTCAGGAAGAAACACAAGTTGTTGGGCACAGTATAGGGGTAACTGGGTGATAGTCTATGGCTTTGTGATACGCAGGAGGTCAGACTTGAAGATTTAATGGTCCCAGAATGTATGAATCCATGAATGAATGAAGTGACTTGATGGGAATAGAGCCTTGTTCTTCTGCCTCTCAGTTCAGCGTCCTAGACACTAGACCAGGGGTCGGCAACCTTTCAGAAGTGCTGTGCCGAGTCTTCATTTATTCACTCTGATTTAAGGTTTCGCGTGCCAGTCATACATTTTAACGTTTTTAGAAGGTCTCTTTCTCAAAGTCTATAATATATAACGAAACTATTGTTGTATGTAAAGTAAATACGTTTTTTAAAAAGTTTAAGAAGCTTCATTTAAAATTAAATTAAAATGCAGAGCCCCCCGGACCGGTGGCCAGGACCCGGGCAGTGCGAGTGCCACTGAAAATCAGCTTGTGTGCCGTCTTTGGCACGCGTGCCATAGGTTGCCTACCCCTGCACTAAACCAACCCACACACCATCCCTTCTCATTTGTAATTTAAGATTATCTACTCTGTACAAAGAATCTGTTTAGGGCCATGTTCTGTGAGTCTTTTATATGGGAATCTGGAGAGATTAATGTCCAGCTGTGGTGTGTACTCTCAAGCAACTCTGGAGCTTAGCTTTCCAGAAAAAGCTCTATTGCTTTTATGGCAGCTAAGGCTTTGACTGGGCAAAAGCTTTCTGTTTCTAAGTGCCTGGGATTTGCACTTTGAAAACCGTCAAATGTCACTGAAATATACGTCAGAAAACCATGCAGATCTGTTAAGATTTCTAATCCTTGTTGGAGAAAATCAACTTTTCAGCACCTACAGAGAAACTAATTCCTGTCTCCTCTCCTTTCAGAAAATCAGACTGTACAGTGGAAATGCTCCAAGTCTTTGCTATTTAATGGCAAATTGATTTGGAGTAACAGCAGCACTAGTTCTGAAGTCATTAAGTGAGGCTCCATCATTCCATCTTGCACAGACGAGCTGTAAATAAATGGATGGAGCTGTCACTGCTGATGGGGGGACACATGGTTGTCAATGAGACCCCTGCCCATTTCCTTCCCACCTTTCCTTTCGAAAACTAATATTCATTGCTTTTCATCCAATCGGTTGCTTTTCATCCAATAGATGGAGGTTTGGAGGTATAAGTTTTAGTGGATCAAAAAGCCAGCAGAGACAGGGAGAAAGAAGAATAGCACAATACCATATCAAGATTTTACTATGTATTGCCTTAGCGGGTGGAGGAGAGTTCAAACATGGTGAGACTTTTAGCAGCCCCTGGCATGAGAGAGACAGAGGCTCGGCCTGAAAGAAAGAAAATGGAGAAACGTTGTTTGGGCACGTGATGCCCATTGTGACCCGGATTGTTTCAGCACCAGTGGTATTGATCCCTAGGTTCAGGTGGGCTTCAAATAACCATGTCTTCCCCCATTGTGATATCCCATTCATTGAAAGCAGCTGGAGATTGCTCTCTCTCTTCCTGAATCGTGGTACTGCTACCACTGTAGGTCACCAAATATACACTCCGACTAAGGGCTTACAGGCAACCTTCCTGACAGATTTGTGCCTATGTTTAGATGACTCCCTGCTGCTGGCCTGGGGAGGGAAGGTGGTGTGGTCATCCGCTAGCTGCAGAGACGGCATGAATGGGATACAGAATCTGCTGGTACCAAGTATCAGANAATCTGTTTAGGGCCATGTTCTGTGAGTCTTTTATATGGGAATCTGGAGAGATTAATGTCCAGCTGTGGTGTGTACTCTCAAGCAACTCTGGAGCTTAGCTTTCCAGAAAAAGCTCTATTGCTTTTATGGCAGCTAAGGCTTTGACTGGGCAAAAGCTTTCTGTTTCTAAGTGCCTGGGATTTGCACTTTGAAAACCGTCAAATGTCACTGAAATATACGTCAGAAAACCATGCAGATCTGTTAAGATTTCTAATCCTTGTTGGAGAAAATCAACTTTTCAGCACCTACAGAGAAACTAATTCCTGTCTCCTCTCCTTTCAGAAAATCAGACTGTACAGTGGAAATGCTCCAAGTCTTTGCTATTTAATGGCAAATTGATTTGGAGTAACAGCAGCACTAGTTCTGAAGTCATTAAGTGAGGCTCCATCATTCCATCTTGCACAGACGAGCTGTAAATAAATGGATGGAGCTGTCACTGCTGATGGGGGGACACATGGTTGTCAATGAGACCCCTGCCCATTTCCTTCCCACCTTTCCTTTCGAAAACTAATATTCATTGCTTTTCATCCAATCGGTTGCTTTTCATCCAATAGATGGAGGTTTGGAGGTATAAGTTTTAGTGGATCAAAAAGCCAGCAGAGACAGGGAGAAAGAAGAATAGCACAATACCATATCAAGCTTTTAATATGTATTGCCTTAGCGGGTGGAGGAGAGTTCAAACATGGTGAGACTTTTAGCAGCCCTTGGCGTGAGAGACACAGAGGCTCGGCCTGAAAGAAAGAAAACAGAGAAGCGTTGTTTGGGCACGTGATGCCCGTTGTGGCCCGGATTGTTTCAGCACCAGTGGTATTGATCCCTAGGTTCAGGTGGGCTTCAAAGGACCATGTCTTCCCCCATTGTGATATCCCATTCATTGAAAGCAGCTGGAGATTGCTCTCTCTCTCTTCCTGAATCGTGGTACTGCTACCACTGTAGGTCACCAAATACACACTCCGACTAAGGGCTTACAGGCAACCTTCCTGACAGATTTGTGCCTATGTTTAGATGACTCCCTGCTGCTGGCCTGGGGAGGGAAGGTGGTGTGGTCATCCGCTAGCTGCAGAGACAGCATGAATGGGATACAGAATCTGCTGGTACCAAGTATCAGAGGGGTAACCATGTTAGTCTGTATCCACAAAAACAATGAGGAGTCCGGTGGCAACTTAAAGACTAACAGATTTATTTGGGCATAAGCTTTCGTGGGTGAAAAACCCACTTCTTCACATGCATCTGAAGAAGTGAGGTTTTTTACACACGAAAGCTTATGCCCAAATAAATCTGTTAGTCTTTAAGGTACCACCGGACTTCTCGTTGTTTTTGAGAATCTGCTGGGTCACCCAATCCAATCCATAGCATGCTGCTGGTGGTTGCTGTTTGTTTGTGATGTGCTAACACTGTGCTTGGTGCTGTACAATGCACATAATAAGGTAACTCTTACCCTGGGGAGCTGATAGTCCATCAGACAGATACTAGGACTCATTGGGAGACCCAGAGGAAAGTGCTGGGCCTAAGTGGCTCTTTGTTATCCAAAGTGAAACAAATTGGTGGGTCTTGGTCTACTTCTGCTGGTCATGTAGACAAAAGGCCAATTGCTTTACTTGGCTGCCCGGGAGGGAGTCTGAGGAGCAGGGTCCCCTAGGATAGTGTGGACCCCACCTACTGACCCCACTGAAAGAGGGAATGGTTCCTTGTTTGTTGCATTAACTCACAAGCAGCCTAGAATTTTGCACCTTTTTCTGTTTTTGTCCCTTGCAAATTTCTTATAGTCTCTTGCGTGAGAAAGAACTGCACAGGATTTCACGGATGCCATATACGCCTACTTTCTGTATGGCTCTTGCTTATCGCCTGACTTGGGCTACTTCAATGTATTTATCCCAGTAGATTCTTTTTTTTTTTTTTTAACACCCCCTTTATACATTCATTATTACAGCATGATCCCGTTAGAGTTGCAAATTCCTCCATTCCATTCTTAGTCAATTCTGCTCTTGTCAAGGGGATGAACTACTTTCTTCTTCAAGAAGATCAGATTATGATGGATGAAATATAGGGGATAATTCAATTAGCAGTGCAATGGCAGTGTAAACCTCAATTAGAAAAATATTTCCATTGTAGTAAAGTTGGCCATAAATTTTAGAAATCATACGTTTTTGTGGCCTTATAATTTTCGGCTTGTGGAATGCCTATCACTCAATGTTCATGCTTGTGTGTGTGGTTTTGTGGGTGAAAGGAGAACTAACAGGAAAAAATACTCCTCACTTAGCCAGCAGATTTGGTATTACAGTCAACTAAAGTGAAAGGATACAGACTTTATTCTGCCCTCATTCACACTTATCTGATCCTATTAAAGTCAATATGGTTGTTTTGGTGTAATGGAGGGTGGAGCATTATCCTATATACCTCTCTTTCCTACAGCCCATCTGCATAATCTCCATTAGATTAAACCAGGTCTATGCACATCACAAAAAACAGAGAATAAAGCAGAGATGGGCACATTTTGAAAGATTCAGCCTGCATAAGCATTCACCTTCTTCAGATCTGAAGTGGATCCAATGCCTTTGCTCTGAAAACCACGTAACAGGCCTTTCCATGAGGATTCCAGTATTTTCGGTCTTCGGCTGGGCTGGACTTAAGTACATGAGTGAACTTTTCTGGTGGTGGGTTGAGGTTTCCACTGTTAGCTTCAGCTAAAATCAGGAAGTCAAGATATGTATGGAAAAAATTGCATAGAAACTTGACCTCTGGAAAATGAGTAGATGAAGGCTTGCGTCTGCTCTTACTACATCTAAGTAATGTAATGCTCCCCAAGAATAATACCCCTTAACTTTCAGTGGATATGATAGGGTTTGTACAGGGCCTTAGAAACATGCAGTGAGGTGTTGAGAAAACGCACCAACTTTGGGGAAACATTTGCACTGCTCAGCCATGAATGATTATAGGAATCCCTGGTGTTCACTGAGAATTCAGTAGGCTGGCTTCTGTGGTCACAAAGGGTATGTCTACACTGCACTATAAGCCCAGGGTTCGAACTCAGGCTCAAGTCCAACCCCCCTTCTGTCTACACACAAATGCACTAACCCAGGCTCGGACTCAGGGTCCCAGGGCCTCTCAGGGGTGGAGGGTTCAAGCCTGAGTCAAGCCGGGACCCAGGGTTTAAGCCTTATTGCTTTGCAGTGTAGACTCGTCCCCGCTAGCCTCAAGCTCTGGGAGTCTGGCAAAACTATCCCACAATCACGTGGCACAACTTTCTTTGCTCTCTGGACAGTGATGTTTGGTGGACAGTCAACTTTTCCCACACTGCAGCACAAACAAAGGGTTAGAGCAGCCACATTTTGGGAGGGCATGAGGTCGTCTGGGATTTGTATGGTTGGATGTGGGCCTGCATCATCCAGTGTAGAAACGGAAGCCCCTGGTTGGGACCCAGGATTCAACAATTCCTAACCTGGGGTTACAAATGAGTGTAGATGCTCAAGCCCTAGGTTAACAAGCCTGGGTCTGCTCACTCGAGTTCTGCCAATGCTGGGCTTACATTGCAGTGTGGACATCCCCAAAGTGGGCTTTTTCAGATGACCCTGTCTTTCTTTTGCGAGCACCAAGGTTCCTCTCCATCTCTGGCAGCAAGAGATCAGACCTGAACTCTTGTGCAGCAGCGAAGGGCACCAACCCACAGTCATTGAGCTGTGATGGCAAACTTCTAAAAAACTGTCCCATGAAGAGCAGCATTCCTCTTGGCTATGAACAATCAAGCCCCAGGCCATTGAAATCTCAGTACATGGGATACGAGTTCTGGAGGGTTTGGGGTTTTTTTTGCTTTCAAATCCCTGGAGGACAAGCCATGCAATAATGATGCTTTGCACCTGTTGGCCATCTGGGATCACAAAGTGCTTCGTAAATGTGCTGACGCTGCTGTGGAATGAAGTATTATCATCCATATTTTGCATAAGGGGAACTGAAGCAAAGGGAGGGTGCATGACTCAAGTAGGTCCCACGGCCCGTGGTCAGCAGCAGATCCAAGGGTCCTGAGCCCCAGTCATAGAATCATAGAACTTCAGATCAGAAGGGACCATTATGATCATCTAGTCTGACCTCCCGCATGATGCAGGCCACAAAAGCTGCCCCACCCACTCCTGAAATAATTCTCACCCCTGACTCAGCTGTTGAAGTCCCCAAATCTTGATTTAAAGACTTCAAGTAGCAGATAATCCTCCAGCAAGCGACCCCTGCCCCATGCTGCGGAGGAAGGTGAAAAACCTCCAGGGCCTCTGCCAATCAACCCTGGAGGAAAATTCCTTCCCGACCCCAAATATGGCGATCAGCTGAACCCCGAGCATGCGGGCAAGACTCTCCAGTCAGACACTCAGGAAAAAGACTTTCAGTATCCCAACATTGACCATCGGTACTAATTACCAGTGGTGGCACATTATTGACCTATACAGTCCTGTGCTTTAGCCACTAGACACCACTCCTTCATTATGTATCATGGGACGTTCTACAGTGGGAAGAAGCAGGGGAATGGGAGCCACCGCCCTTTCTCACATGCGCTCAGTGGTGAGATACTTGTTAAGATCATAGGGGGAGAGCTCAGAAAAGATTCAGATTCAATGGCCGCAAAGGACCATCTAGTCTGACCTCCTGCATAACACAGGCCAGAGAACTTCCCCCCCAAAGGACTCCCCGGCCCTTTTTGCCATCCCTGCAGCCTGCGTGATCATACACTGTATGGCCTGGCATTGCTGGGGAGAAGTGTCGCTCGTTCCTCTTATTAGTGTTTATTATCATAACTGCTCATTGTATTGCCCATTATGCTAATGAATTAGAACAACAGCCCTAAATGTTTGTTGTTCTATAAAGCTCATTAGTTGCTGAGAGGGGCTCAGTGCAACATGAAGGTTGAGGATCTCAGTTGCAGGAATATTACCAATTAAGCCCTATATGAACGTGCAATTAGATCGGATGGCATGCTTGATTTACATTGCTTTATGGCTAAGCAGGAGAAACAGCGTTGCACTGGCGAAGAGCGACCAGCTCTCCGCTCACCCCATCCACCATGGCCAGTGCTACCGGAAAACAGGCAACGTTAGCAGGGCTGTGGTTCAGCTGCTTGAATTCTCCAGCCGCTGAGACTGAAGCAGTGCTACTGTGAGTACATGGTGTGGGGTATCTGAGCTGCTGCTCCGAACTCCTGCTCCTGACTTCCACTAGGGAGCAGCCCTGGCCCCTCTCTCCCTGTGTCCATCTATCCACCTCTCTCTCTTTGGCTCTGTGTGGTGCCTCTCCTCAGGGCTGCAGGCCTGGCGGGTCCACCCCCACATGCCTTGACCCACCACGACAGCTGGGAAATGAGACCCACCCAGCGGTGGCTCCGTTTACAGCCAAATCTGCATCCTCCTCCTTGTTTGTTCACTTGAGGGAATCTCATTCCCTCTTCCCCTCTAACAGGGGCGTCTCAGGAGGAGAGGGGAGGAGGAGCTCTCCCCTTCGGCAGGATTTCGGGGACACCGAGGTAAACAGACATTCTACAGCAGGGGTCGGCAGCCTTTCAGAAGTGGGGTGCCGAGTCTTCATTTAGTCACTCTAATTTAAGGTTTCGCGCGCCAGTCATACATTTTAACGTTTTTAGAAGGTCTCTTTCTCAAAGTCTATAATATAGAACTAAACTAGTGTTGTATGTAAAGAAAATAAGGTTTTTCAAATGTTTAAGAAGCTTCATTTAAAATTAAATTAAAATGCAGATCCCCCCGGACCGGTGGCCGGGACCCGGGCAGTGTGAGTGCCACTGAAAATCAGCTCGCGTGCCGCCTTTGGCACGCGTGCCATAGGTTCCCTACCCCTGTTCTACAGCCACGAGCACACCCCAGCGGTTCACCCTACTCCCATCCACCTTTTGGTCCTCATTTCCACGTGGGCCCGAGTAAGCTAGGGCCTTTCGACTCTGTCGTCATATAAATAACAACAGAGAGACTATCGCAGTGTCAGCCATTGGATCAGAGAATGTGTTGCTGTATTTTCGACTCTCGGCTCTAAGCACCACCCTTGCAGAGTTGCACTACAGTACTGGGAGCTACAACTGATGGAGGTTTCCATTACAAGGCATTGTTAGATTTTGGATAGGAGATTCAAATTCCTTCCCCTGTCTTTATACCAACAGGGTGATCTATGTTACACTCTTGTTCTGGGCTTTCTTCTCAGATTACCATTGTACAGCTGCCCCCACCGGGATTTCTTTTTCCAATGCAAAAGTTTTGACATCTCTGCTGAAATAACAAAAGCTCGGAAAGCTAGATGGAGAGGAGTATAGCTGCTCCTGGAGAAACAAAGGCATGAAATAGCTTGGAGATGAGTTAAAGGCTTTAAAAGATCTGTCTGAGTGAAAGGCACAGTATGACGGTCTCCAATGAAAGGGAGTAGTGGGGGTAGTCAGACATCAGAAGCAGCCTCTTTTGTTTTGAAGAAAATATTCTTAAGAAAAGCTGTCTGGGAAGGGGGGAGAAACTCAGCAGTCGGAGTAAAAAGGGAAGAGTTGTAGAGAGGGAAAGAGAGAGAGAGACCTATGCAAGCATGTGTCTGTTTGAGAGTCTCGTCCAACATGGTGCATGGTTGCATCCCTAAGTCTGGGACAGAGAAAGAGGGACACACACAGCTTGTGGTCAGGCAACAGTGCAAAGTTTACCTGTATATGGTGCCAATAACATGTTTGCAGCACCAATGGTTTGGCAAGAGACAGACCAGTACCTACCTACCTACCTTTCTTTCTTTCTTTCTTTCTTTCTTTCTTTCTTTCTTTCTTTCTTTCTTTCTTTCTTTCTTTCTTTCTTTCTTTCTTTTCAATGAAAGATGCAGAATCTTCAGTCCTAGAGGCTGATGTCCCCCCTCCATCAAACAAGCATAGCATGGAGAGTAACCATGCCAAGCGTCCCATGCTGCCCTGGGCAATGTCTCAATCCTGTCTTGGTGGGGCCACGTGTAGCACGGACAGTATATCAATCCGCTTCTCCACGCCAATTCACCCCGTCTCTGCTGCGACTCCCAACAAGGTGGTCAGTTACTTAGAACTATTGTGGGTGGTTGGGGCGTGCAGTCCGCTCTCCACTAGGAACTGCACTGAGGCCCACCAACGCATTCTGGATAGACCACCTGAACAGCTGTCAGGTCCGTTGCCGTATTTACCGATCTAAGCGGCAGTTGAGCCAGTGACGTACAGGTGACAGGTTCAACAGAGAAGTCCGAGGTATCTCAAGTTGAACACCCGTTGTCCCTGGCCCACTTGCTGTGTTTCACGTGGTTCTTGTCTCCTAGATTTCATAGAGTTAAGGCCACCATAAGTCATCTACTCTGACATCTTGTGTATCACCGGCCATTAAATTTCACCCAGTCCCCCCTGTGGTGAGCCCAGTAACTTGGGTTAGGCCCAAGCATTTCAATCCTCAAGAGACTACGCTCTTGTGTGACACAGGCAGAGAACAGGAGAAACAGAGGTGCAAGAAGAAAAGAGTGGACATGCCACCTTCTTCCTCAGCACAAACGCTGTACGTGGACGGTGGGGGAGGATTGGGTGGTTATTAGTGAGTAGGCCTCCTCTCTTTTTTCCCTGTGGATTACTTAAAAAAGAAGTCTCCCTTTCGGTGCTGTGGCTACTGGGAAGTCTGTGCTGCTAGCCCTGCATGCCCTGCTGTCTCTAGATGGAATGAGAGGAGGAGGAGAGAATTCTAACGCAGGCTGTTGAGACGGGAATTGGCGCTGCAGCACTACGGGAGAACCCTGGCCGTTCTGATTTTTCATATTTGTCCGAGAATGCCGTTCCGCCGCGTCTCGGCTTTAACCTTCAGGTTTAAAAGACGGGGGTGTGGGGGGAGAATAAAGATGTTTAATGGCTAATTTTGCTACAGTGATCTTCATAAGCATAAACTCTGTGGAGGTCATTTACTGTTAGGCAGGTTTTAAATCAAAGTTCCGTCGCCTGCACTTCTGCATGCGGATGAGGGAGGAGGAAAGCGTAACGAAACGGCGCCCCCAAGTGCATGCTGCGGGAATCACAACGAGCTCTGCAAAAGAGTCAGGGAAATTGTCATGTCCAAGACCACGAGGATCTTGGAATAAGTACGCTATGGCCAATGTTTCGAAAGTGGTCTGATTTCAATACTGGCTGCTCACCAGAAGACACCTTGTTGTCTTGATTTGGCGTTGTGCATCTCCCAGCACTTTGGAAAAGCCCAGGCCTGAGGTGTCAAGGGTTCAGAATCAATGACTGGGTTGTAGGCATCTCCATCCCTTTCAGTGACCCTGGTGCAGAGGCAGCCAAAATGCTGCTGCTGACATTCCGGGATGAGAGAGTCCGGTAGAGACATGTCCGGCATCGCTCCTGACTTGGCTGAAACTTGTTGGTGTTTGAAAAGTTTGGTTAACTTAAGGGAGGGGAAGGGGGAAAGTTATTTGTCATTTTCACATGTACCTTCAGGTCTGATTTCTTGGCGATACTGGTGCAAGAAGAGGAGAGAATTAGTAGAAAAGACCAGAGGTCTGCTTGCTGTATTTCCAGCTGTTCTGCAAATATCGCAAGACAGCCTGAAATCATGGGATTGCTATGATTTCATGTCTTGTGGGAGGTTTGCATCATTTGGGCTACAGAGGGACCCAAACTGGAACTTTGAGTCCAAATCTATTGGGACCATGCAGTATTCAGATTTGGATCCTCTGAATCCACGTATACCATTCTAGTTCTTGGTCCGATCCCAAACTGGAAAGCTCCAATTTCTTCTGGTTCTGAATCAGATGCATGAGACCCGCTGTTATCCTCAGATGCTGTCTCGAGATGAGAGGTTGTCTGGCCTCTGTGATGTTTTTTGCAAGTTTGACCCCCAGTATGTCATGAGAATAGCTTGCTAGAGTTTGGTGCTATCTAATCCAAATCCTTCCCTTCATTCAACCTTGAAACCAGTCCCTGAATCCCACCTTGACCTTCATTCAGATCCAAATCCTACTTCTTGCCACATTTTTATTAAGGTTGCACCTCCAGGACTTTGGGTGCAGATGTTAGCTGGGCCAAACTGCAAGATGCTCTCCCTCTTGTAATCGCAATTGAAGTGATTGGCTAATACATCAGGGGCAGAGGAGGAGAACAGTCAAAAAGTGGGTTAAGTGATGTTGTTTAATTCAGCCTAAAGACAGCGTAATAGCAAACAAGCTCATCATCATAAAGAGTTCTTATTAAATTGAAAGTGTACAGCATAATTAACTCTGCTCTCGAGTGTTGGTACCTTTCCCTTTGCCTTCACTAGGTTTCCTGAGCATGCCCAGCATTTGGTACTTAAGATGTTAAATGATGATTTAGACGATTTAGTTAAAAGGTGATGTTAAAAAAATCTACTCTTGCACATACATGCTCTCACACACAGTCTGTTGCACAATCTTATCTGCCTTAGACCAAGCTTTAAGTGAAACTCGCATCAGCCATAAAGCTGGGCATCTTTTGAGGTTCTTGGTTCACAAGCTATTAGCCAGGGGATATGACTCAGACCACATCACTGGAGGACAAGGACATTATATTGTCAGCATCACTAGTGCTGCTCCTTTAAATCCTCCCGACTGTACATTACACTTTCAGCTAATCTGTTCTCTGTTTATTTTTCAAACATGGTCCTTTCACGTCCTACTCAGCACTCCATCTGACCAACCTACTCTTCCCCTCCCCTCTCTTCCAAAGAAACCAGCGCATTCCGATCGAACCAGATTGACAGCTGTGTGACAGATGGATGGACAGAAAGCTGGATCGGACCAAACTCGTTCGCACTTTAAAAATTGACAATGTGACCAAAGTAGCGGAACGGGGAGAGAGAGATTGGCAAATGGAATAAATGGTCCCTGGAAAGTTTGCGATTAATCTTTGCACTGTCAAGTAATGGCCTGATAATGCAGGAATTTAATGGGAATGACTTCTGCTAGTTCACAGGCATCCATTAGTGTGGAGTAAGGCAGAAGACAGTAATGGGCATTGTTCCTTTCTTTGCAAATTGGGAGCATGTTGTTTAAGGTGCACCATCTTCCTCCTTATTCTTTCCTCCCAATTGACAGGTTCACACCTCCCAGCTCTAAGTGATCATAAGGGATACCACTCATTAGAGACTCAAGTTCCCTTCTCCCAGAGCACTACCACATAAACCTGCTCTTATCTTTTGGGCCCATTAAAAAATTCTCCTGTCCAGCACTATTTATACAAAAAAATAGGAACTTAGTGTTATCCATTGGAGTTCACCCTAAAAGAAAGGATGGATTTTAAAGGGTCAGCAGCACTCTCTCTTGCTGCCCCATTGCTGGTAATGGGTGTGAAAGGTTTGGAGGTTTGATTTGGATCCTTCCCTGAACTCTCCAAAATCCATTGGCTCTAGTATAGTTGAGCTGAAAAACTCATGCGAGCAGATTGTCTCATGAAATACTTCCTGCCTCCAGACCCTGAATTTCTTAACAAAAGGAGGAGAGTCTATAAACCCCATCAAGGAAACCTGATCTTGTGATGTATCTAGCCTGACCAAACGAGTCCTGAGATACATTTGACCTTTGGGGAAATTTATTCAGAACCTCCCAAACGTATAAGATTCTCCCCTGGCTACTCAAAGTGCAGTTAATTGCTATGTAGACCATGATGCATGTGATCTGGTGTTGCCTCCCCCTCAGTTAAAAATGCCATGAAAGGAGGAGAGGGAGAAGCATTCTCAATGGCAGAGCGGGTGGAATTAGTAGGCATTTTAAAACCAGTGTTTGTCATTATATCTGTGGAGTCATGTCTAGTATTTAGAGGAGGGGGCAGGGACCAGGGCTTACACTTTCCAAAGTGGCTAATGATTAGGGGTGCCCGACTTGAATTGCCTGATTTTCAGAAAGTGCCGAGCACCCACATTCTGAAAACAATCAGCCCCTTAATATGTCTCAGGCTTGGCATCCAAAATCACTGGTCACTTTAAGGCTCAAGATTCTCTGCTACTGACCTAGTCATGTAAATACTCTCTGTGTCAGTTTTCCCAGCCATAAAATGGGGATAATGCAACAGCAGGGTAATTATGAAGATTAAGTAATGTTCACCAAGGGTTTTGGAGACCTTTGGGTGAAAGGAGCTACAGCAAATGGAAAGGCCAGGCATTGGAAAGAACTAGAGTTGGTTGAAAATAAGAATTTCCATCCTGTGGGAAGTTCCAATATTTTGATAATCATCCTGAATCGGTACAAAAAGCCTAAATAGCTTTTTTTTTTTGCAGAATGCAAAGTTCCAAAAAATGTTATGTGGAAATATCAAAACATTTCATGTTGGTCCGATTCAGCATTGAACTGCGTCTGCCTGAGCTGTCACGGTGCCTCATGGGAGTTGTAGTTCAAGTGCCTCCTACTTCCAGATTAATGTTGAACTGATCAAAAATGAAACATTTCCTTTCAGTTTTCCCCACAGAAAATTGAAAATTTTCAGCCAAAGTGAAATTTTCCCATTGAAAATTTTGATTTTGCAAAAATCACATTTTCCATTGGGGGAAAAAAAAAACATGAGAGAAAACTCCTGACCCATTCGAGAGACACTCTTTACTCGTTGGCAAATGGACTCTCCTCTCTCATCTCCTTAGGAATCTCTGCCATGCACATTCGTTCAGAGAGACAGCCCTATTAGAATTGTCCATTCCATGAGATTTATCCATTCCCTGGGTGAAAATACGGACAGAATTTGGAGGGTGGATTTTGTGCATTGCCACAGCTGAGAACCAGGACTCTTGAGGTCTGCAGAAAAGAGATCCACACAAAGTCCTCCCCAGGGCTAACCTGGTGGTAGGAGCCATGCTGGGCTTGTCTCAGATTGAAGGACCTGATTTGCGTACCTTGTATTCAATGGTTTTGCATAAAGAGCCTAAAGTGTCAGGTCGCTCGGTGGTTAGTTTCCAGTGCTGTAGCAAGTCATTGTGCTTTTTGCTCTGTATGTCCCATCTCTTGCTGAGGGGCTGATCGCAAAGCATGCTGGGATGGAGAGGAAGAGGAGGAAGGAGATGTTTAGTGTAAAATCAGGAGTGAAGTGATGCATTGGCGGAGCGCTGCGTGTTATAATACCAGCCTGGTACAGACTGAAGCACCCCAGGACTAAATGACGCTAAATGATTGAGTCACCTTCATGTCAGCAGGGAGGGGGACTGACTGGGGAGGGTAGGGGGGGCTGGGAGAGGGTAGCCCAGTGCTCAGTCACATCGGTGCAGCTGCCGCGCTGGGGGAGGGAGGATACGGGGGGGGAGGAAGGAAGCTCATTATGACTGATAAATAGAGGGCTCCCGTCGTCAGCAATGTCATTGCGTTCACCTTTTTCACGGTCCCCTCTTTCCAGCTGTGTAATTAATTAATGGATTGGAAGTGCTTAGTTTTCAGTGATCTACAGGTTGACCTTGCACCTTCCTCGGCTTGTCTGCGATTGTTATCAAGAGGCCCAGCTTGGAGAGTCCTGTCCCGCTCTGCACCTCGGCACCCTGCCCCGGAGATGGAGAGAATGGGCCGGATTCTTCATTGCCCTGTGTCTTGTGCAGCCCCGTTGCAGAGTGGTTGTAAGCTACTAGTCCGATTGACTTTGCACTGATGTCTGTATCGACCCAAGGTGCAGGGCAGTGGATAAGTTGGCCCTGTATGGGCAGAGAACAACGTGAGGATGACTCTAAGATTGCTTACTTGGCTGGATGAAGCTTACTTCCCAGCTACTTTCTCCATTGCCGCAGTATAGTTTTCCCTGCAACTCATGCACACGCCCACATAATCACTGGAGCGAAAGGGTGATCCAGAGGTGGAAGAATTGCCTTGTGGGTTAGGCACTGGCCTGGGACTCAGGGACCTAGGTTACTTCCCACCTCTACTACAGACTTACTCTGTGATCCTGGGCAAGATAGTTTTTTTTTCCTCGCTCTGTGCCTCAGTTTACCCACCTGTAAATGGGGGAAACAATATTTCTCTGCCTCCCAGAATAAACTCGTTGATGACAGATACTGTTGGGATGGGGCTACATAAATACTTAGAGAAAATTGTAGCTATTTAACAGAATTCCAGGTAGTCCTGGGGAGTGCAAACCCCCAGCCAGGAGGTAGAGCCCTGTGCGGGATTGTTCTTCAATCCCACTCCCACCTGCTCCTGCTAATAAGGCAGTGGGTCCAGTGGGACCCATGGGATCCCAGTCCCATGCAGGGCTCTGCCAGGAGCGGCTTAATGGCATCAGGCAGCTTTGCAAAATTCTCATCCACTCACCACCCTTTGTAAGCAGTAAATAAAAGATCATTAATTTTTTTACAATCAACATAGGTGAAGGGCTGGGGATGCAAACGTGGTGGCCTGGCTGGGAAATCTCCATGACAATTTTGAAACCAGGCTGAGGACATTGAGAAAAACAAGATAGAAACAATTCTTTTGCCTCTGGTTCGCTGGTCTGAATCTGACACAAGTCAGTAGAGACCAAAAGTGCACGTTGGCTGCTGAGCTTTTTTGAAAATCTGACCTGACCATAAGCGTCACAATGGGAGCTGCTGAGTGCTGGGTGCTTTTGACAAACTGGCCACAATCTAGATGCCCAAATGGAAGCGGAGCAATTCTGGAAAATCTGTCCCCCAAGTTGGGGGTGGTGAGCACATGAAAACCTGACCTTTGTTGTCTCCAGTCTTGTCCGTGAGGCTGCTAGAACAAGCTCTACATACAAAAATTCCCAGCACCAACTACCCCAAGGCCTCCAGATGCCTTAATAAAATGACATAAACACACTACGGCCCAGACCTGCAACCAACCCTTCATTGCACGAGGGATCCTTATTCAACTGAGTAGCCCTGTGGAAGACAATGGGACTGCAGTATGCTCCGTACAAGTAAAGATGACTTGAGTGAGTTGCAAGATTGAGCCCTTAAATAGGAAGTCAGATTTTCAATCCAGGGTTCATCTCTAATGACTGGGGTTAACTTTTCAAAAGGCCTCAGTTGTCATTTAGCCCCCGAAATAAAGGGCAGATTTTCAAGAAGGGGAGCAGCTGTCACTGTGAAATGGCCGAGTTCTCTAAAGACCGCAGCCTGTGTTCTCTGTGGCCTAACCAGAACCTAAGATCTATGGAGAATCCAGCCCCTCCGGCGATTCTGACCATAGAAAGAACCAATCAGTCTAGAAAAGGAAAGCAACCGAAACTCCAAAGCCAGTTTCAGAGAGTGATTTCCTTCTGGTTCTGTCTTAGCTGCTTGCAATTACGGAGCTCAGGTATCTTGAGGGAAAGCATTTGACAGACACAGTCTCTCCCTCTTTCCATTCGGTCTCCTTGCGCTGTTCTTCAGAGCCCCGTTAGATACGTTCATATTCCTCCTCTCCAAATCTGCATCAGCATTTCAGATAAAACTTTGGGCCACCGTCGTGGCAGCCTTTAAAGGGATACGGCACGCTGTTCCTTCGTCTCCTCTCCTCCTCTGGAGAGCAAAGGCAAACCAGAAGAAGGATATTAATGTGCAAATTAGCGCAACCTGACTGGCTCCAGATTGCTACTTAGAATTTGCATATTAATAAATGTTTTTGTGACAGCATTTAGCAGATCAAGAAAGGCAGAGATTAAAAAAAAGACAAGATTTTAAAGCTTTTCCCTTATATTCCCCTCTGTTCCCACTCCCACCCTCCCAAATCTATCCATATCTGCTTATACCATATCCATATGTGCTTAGGCTGCATATGTATAGGTCAATGCATGTAAATCTGCCCAGCTCTTGACAGATGTGAGCTTTTTGCAGAACAGCCCTGCATGAAGACAGACGAACAGCTCTGTGCTGGCAGGAATTCAGCAGATTTGATTTTGTGTGTGTGCATTTGAGTGAGGTGTGTGTGTGTGGAGGGGGCGGTGTATAGGAACCGGACCTTTCCCCCCCCCCCTTTCGAATCTTTTCCAATAGGCGCTTTTATCCTGTTCAACTGAATAAACTGGGACCCTTGAAACTGTGATCGTGACAGATGTGAGCCTTTTCCGAGCTGCACTGGAAAAAGAGAGATAGTGTAAACCTCCAGGGCATTTGGGCTTAGCAGCGCCAGTGAAAAGGGTTATTTTCCAGTGTGCTGAATAATGCATTCCTCTGAATTCCTTAGTTCTCTCTGTCCTTTCTGTCTTTCTCTTTTCCTCCTTTTTCTTCAAATGCTTAGAGTATCAAATGCAGATGGCTTCCCAGTCTCTTTGCCATCCCGGGAAAGTTGTGATCAAAACCTTTCCCAGCTGATGGACTTTCTAACTGTCTCACCTGCACGTGGTCAGAAAATGAAAAAGTCAGATACATAAACAGGGCAACTCATACATAACCGCTGCACTAAGGATATATTCCCCTTCTTGGTTAATTACTTGTCACATCTGTCTTGGGGGAGAGCAGGCTGGCTGATCGCCAGACTCTTTTATTTCAGGAATCTCTGCCGTGCATGTTCGTTCACAGGGACTCAGCCCTAGGAGATTTGTCTTCCCGATTAACTTTCATGTATCTGTGATTTAAAAACAACAACAGCTAAGAAACAACTTGGAATTCTCTCCCATTCCCCCAATGCAAACCACTACAGCTCTCACTGCCCCCTGCACATTGCAGGTGCTTTTATCTGGAGATTCAGGTGTTTACCTGGTGCCACGACACAAAGTGCCTACGTCTCAGAGATGCCGGGTACCCACAACTCCAGCGGAAGCCGATGGGAGCAGTGAGTGCTCTCTGCACCGTTGCAAATCCAGCTGCGGATGTCTCCCCACACTAAGAAAGTGAATAAAAATGAAAAGCCCCTTTGGAATTTGTTCCCCCATCCCGCTTGTATCAGGTTGGTACGATCAGCCAGGATTTGTATCCCCATTTAGCACCAGAGGATATCACTGAGCAGCATTCTCAGGTCCTCAGGTTCTCTGATTCTCTCCCCAGTGCCTCGCTGGTGGCACTGGCGTGTGGGAGGGGAGGAGATTGGCTGAGATACGTTATTCTCAGGAGAACGATCGGTTCAATGAGCCATAATAGGATGGAATAGTGTTTACCCCCAGGTCACTGTTTGGAATCAAGAACAAGCTGGACCTAAACTGCAGAGTTTGGGTCAGGATCCCAACTGCTCCAAATCTCCGGGGGGTGCTAATGTGGACATTTTGGTTCAACTTATTACACCAATAGGGGGCGTCCATGGGCTGAGCCACTACAAAGTTCAGGGGGACTTGTGGCCGCTACATTTTGATGCAAACCCATCTCTAAGTGCTGATCAAAAGTTGTTCGGTGTCCCACGTGGAATAAATGTGGTGCTCTCGGTCCATTTCCCAGGGAACAAGGCTCTGTGCAGGGTCACAACCAGCACTGTAACAACGGGCACTAATCGATGATTGGCAGAGGCCCTGGAGGTTTTTCGCCTTTCTCTGCAGCATGGGGCACGGGTCACTTGCTGGAGGCTTGTCTGCACCTTGAGGTCTTTAAACCACGATTTGAGGACTTCAATAACTCGGGCATAGGTTAGGGGTTTGTTACAGGAGTGGGTGGGTGAGATTCTGTGGCCTGCGTTGTGCAGGAGGTCAGACTAGATGATCATAATGGTCCCTTCTGACCTTAAAGTCTATGAGTCTATGATGTGGTTGGCAGCGCCAGGCATCACCGAGACTCTGTTACATTGACCATTCGCTCCGAAATGCCCGCTCCACCCTAAAATTGGTCCACCAAGCCAGTGCTGAGACTGGCACAGCCCATGGGCAGCTCTTGCTGCTGGTGGACACATCCTGTAAATAAATGGCTGCCACTGGTCTCCAGGGCTGTCAATCTGGCTTCATCTTTCACCACCGCTAAATTCACCCTAAAATCATTGTTTAAAAAGTGCTGTGCAATTCTCCCGCAGGGTCGGGGGAGCGGGAAAGCCACAACCCCCCATGATTTCTCAACCAAAGAAATCTCCGTGCATATGAGATATGCTCCAGCGGGGGCTCAAGACCAGCTTCCACCTATTTGGGGGGATTTAATTAGGGGTTGTGCACTGACCCATTCACTAACTTGGATCAAGATCATGCCCCATAGATCCACATGATGGGTGGAACCATGTCCCCTGGCCCTAAAAACCTTATGGTGGATCCACACGTGTGTAAGAAGTGGGCGAGCAGTGAAACTGGCAAGGACATAAGCATTCTCTCTCTCCAAGGTACTCATGTGCCCTGTATTATCACAGCATCTGAGCACCTCACCGTGGCGTATTGAAAACTGCATTAAAATGTGAAGCTATCACTTTAGTCTATAAGGGGTTCCTTGGTGCTGCATTCAGGCTAGGGAGCTCTGCAGGGAAGCATCAGATCTGTGTCTTTCAGCAGGCAGTCTGCAAAGAGCCAGCCTAGAGTAAGGTGGGATGAGTTGTGTTTCTCTGTGTTAGGGCGCAGCCTGCTTTGTGTGTCTCTTAGGGGCTGGGCCGTGGATGGTCTGACCTAGAGGTCGGAGCTGGAGCCAGCAGCCGGGAAATGGAGCCGAGGGTCAGAACCAGAGTCAGAGGCTGGATGCCAGGGCCAAGGGTCAGGACTGGAGTTGGAGGCAGGGGTCAGGAACCCAGCAGGAAGTCAGGAACCAGGACAAGGCAGGGAAGCGGGGCTAGGGTCAGGCAAACAGGCCGGGTCTGATGTAACAGCCAGCAGCTCACCCACTTTTATGGACAACTTCCTGTGTCTCTTTCTGGCTTAAATTGCACAGCCGGATCAATCAATGGGGCCGGGTGCTGCTCCAGGGTGGGGCTGGGGTTTCATAACCCACTCAGCTCACTCCATACTAGACAGCAGCTGGAACAGAACGGTAGCTGGCAGACACGGGTTAAAGACCTGTGGATCCTCACCGTGTCCCTTCTTTGGGGGTTTTGTGTGCTAGGATTTGTAAAAAGTGACAGAGTCCTGTGGCACCTTATAGACTAACAGACGTATTGGAGCACAAGCTTTTGTGGGTGAATACCCGCTTCGTCAGACACATGACCAAGTGGGTATTCATCCACATGCGTCTGACGAAGTGGGTATTCACCCACGAAAGCTTATGCTCCAATACGTCTGTTAGTCTATAAGATGCCACAGGACTCTTTGTCGCTTTTTACAGATCCAAACTAACACGGCTACCCCTCTGATCCTTGTGTTAGGGTTGGTAAAAGCAGCAAAGAATCCTGTGGCACCTTATAGACTAACAGACGTTTTGCAGCATGAGCTTTCGTGGGTGAATACCCACTTCTTCGGATGCATTACAGGTCTGTCTCATCTTATGCTGGGGTTACGTTCCGCGGTCAGCGACTAAAGCGAAAACCGCGTATAGTCAAAATTCCATTGAGTGTAATGGCGGGTGGAATCGCCCGCCCTACAGAAACAGTATTTAAATTGTTATTTTTCTCTTTTTTTGTTGTTTTTTTTCTTGTTTTTGCTGACCGCGTAAAGCTGAAATCGCACATGTTAAATGCGCCTAAGATGCGACAGACCTGTAGTTCCAGTGCAACCTTCCAGTAAGAGTATTTTCACCTGACTTCTGTGTGCGTATGCCGTGATCGTAATCCTCACCATCTGACGTGTGTCGATCCTCCCAACTCCCCTGGCATAGGGGGCTGTTCTCCCCATTTGACAGATGGCGCACAGAGAGACTAAGTGAGCTGCCCAAGGTCACACAAGGAATTGAACGGAGGTCTTCCAGGTCTTTAGCTAGCTTAGACCCTCCTTCCTCCAAGCAACCTATAGGAAATCTGTAATAACACTGAATAGAGACTGAGGCTACGTTTACACTACAGCTTATGATGTCCTAACTTATGTTAGGGGAGGAGGGATAGCTCAGTGATATGAGCTTTGGGCTGCTAAACCCAGGGTTGTGAGTTCAATCCTTGAGGGGGCCACTTAGGGATCTGGGGAAAAATCAGTACTTGGTCCTGCTAGTGAAGGCAGGAGGCTGGACTCAATGACCTTTCAGGGTCCCTTCCAGCTCTATGAGATAGGTATATCTCCATATGTCACTCAGGGGTATGAATAAACCACACCCTGAGCGACATACGTTATGCCAGCATAAGCACTCGTGTGCCCAATGCTACATCGGTGGGAGAACTTCTCCCACTGATGTAGCTTCTGTCACTTGTGGGGGTGGGTTTTTTATGCTGACAGGTGAGCTCTCTCCCATCAGCATGCAGCGTCTTCACCACACGCGCTGCAGCGTTGTACCTATAGACATGGCCTGGGAGTGTAAACAGCAACCACGGGGATGGTGCTACTTTCCAGGGGGTTCCTAGAAGAGAGGACCTCATTTTCCTGCAGACACCGAGGGCAGGAGGGACAGAGGGGAGTTAGCTGGCCCTGGGTAAGCATTAGTGTGGCGTGCCTTTTCTCTTCCTCCACTAACAAAACAGAGATTTAAAAGAAGCACAGCGGAAGCACAGACACCACTGGGGCCATACATCAGTGAGTTTGCTGGCAAGAGCGAAGCCGCCGTGTCTCTGCAATGTTTGTGTCAGGATTATCTGACTCCCAGTCAAGCTGCAAACAAGCCTGATGTCTTCTGTCAATAGCAGCGCGTGAGCTGAGAATCACAATTTCTTCTGAAAGGAAGTTTGGGAGCTCGTCCAGTAAAAGGAGGGATGGAGAGGCTGAATTCATAGAATCATCGAAGTTGGGGAATGGGACAGCCTAAACTATGATCCAATCTAGTGCCTAGCCCTGGGGCCAATGCAAGATTGTCCCCTAACATCCATTTTCTAGTGCTTTGTTCAGTCTAATTTGTAATGTCCCAACTGAAGGAGCATCCATGACGTTCCTTGGGAGGCTATTTACAACCGGACTCATCTCACTGTCTATATTTTACCTTTCTTAATTTCATCCCATTACTTCCAGTTATATTCCTGCATTAGCCTAAATGATTCTATAGCCGCTCAGTTCTGAGCATCTCCTTGAGTGACAGCTTTTGTTGTCAGTATGTGCGATGACACTGCTTTCACCCTAGGATCTGAAGGCATTTCCCCTTGCTTGAGAGGCAGATCTGTAGCATTATCCCCAAGTAGAGCAGTTGAATTGCTGCTGCCCACTTCTCAACTTCTTCCCCATTGTTGGAGTATCCCCAGATGGTGTTGAAGTCACCTATAATGACAGCCTAGGGAGGTTGTAGAATCTCCCATCATTGGAGATTTTTTAAGAGCAGGTTAGACAAACACCTGTCAGGGATGGTCTAGATCAGGGGTAGGCAACCTATGGCACGTGTGCCGAAGGCAGCACGCAAGCTGATTATCAGTGGCACTCACACTGCCCGGGTCCTGGCTACTGGTCCGGGGGGCTCTGCATTTTAATTTAATTTTAAATGAAGCTTCTTAAACATTTTAAAAACCTTATTTACTTTACATACAACAATAGTTTAGTTATATATTATAGACTTATAGAAAGAGACCTTCTAAAAATGTTAAAATGTATTACTGGCACACAAAACCTTAAATTAGAGTGAATAAACGAAGACTCGGCACACCACTTCTGAAAGGTTGCCGACCCCTGGTCTAGATCATAGAATATCAGGTTTGGAAGGGACCTCAGGAGGTCATCTAGTCCAACCCCATGCTCAAAGCTGGACCAATCCCCAACTAAATCAAGATAATACTTAGTCCTGCCTTGAGTGCAGGGGACTGGACTAGATGACCTCTTGATGTCCCTTCCAGTCCTATGATTCTATAATAAGGCAGTTTTTCCTGGCAGGGAAAAGTTGGTTGGCCGTGCAAACTGTTCACCCGATGGTTTGTAAACAGAAACTACTACTATTTGAGTTCAACCATTCTAAGTTCCATTGCACCAGGGTGTTTCACAGCAGTGTTTTTCACCAGTCTTTTGTCACATACAAGTGTCGTGCAGCCATAGATGTTACTTTTAATGTCTGCAACAATAGGCATGTGCTAGGGCTGTTTGGTGCTGTTCTCTCTCCATGTGTCCATTGAAAGCACATGATGTCTGCTATCATGCCAGATAGACTGTCCGTCTTCTTTGCAGAAAATCCCTCCACACTGAAACTAACAATTTGTAGTGCCATCTTTGGCTGAGCCCCTGAAAGGGGCTCTTTACGTCAACATCCGTGTCTGTCTTCTGTTGCGGTCTTGGTGTGTATTGTCAGATTTGTTCTGTCCCATGGCTAGGTACAATGGCAGATTCACAAGGGTCACGCCAGGAATGAATCTGACACAACCCCGATGTACAACTTCAAGGACAAATGTTCCTTCCAATGTGCATGGTGGAACAAAGGGTATAAACCCAACCTAGCCTCTGTCATCTCTAAAATGCAGGCAGCTTCAGAAGGGAGGTCATGGCAGTAATCCCAAGATCGCAGCATTGGCCACTGTCGGAAGACAGGATATTGGGCTTGATAGACCTTTGATCTGACCCAGTATGGCCGTTCTTATGTTCTTATAGACAGTATAAAGGACCGGAAGTGAATAGGGTGCAACCCAGTCTTGCACTGGTCTTATTTTTTGAAGCTGACATTGCCTGGCAAACTCATGTCTTGTTCACCCCCTGCACATATCCCTCAGCTGGAGGGGAGATGGAGTAGGCTACCATGGACCGTGGTCATGTTTGCAATGCATCCCATTGGGGGACATTGTGCCTGGATATGCTGAAAGCAGTATTCAAGCAACTAAAGTCCCTCACAGCAAGAGCTTGTGGTTTCTATCTCTGTGCGGCAGGGCCTGAGGCTCTCTTATTCGTTATGTCATGTCTTGTGAGTTGTCCTGCCTGCAGAAGGTTCTTGATGAGAGAAGGGAAGCTCTCTCTATTCATTAATTCATTTTTTATTTTGCTGTGATTTAATGCATGATTACAGTGGGGGCGAATGAGGAAACCAGCAAGGACGATCTATAGCTGCAGCAACGGTACGAACCCGCCGTCACCATCTTCCCCACTTCCCTCCACCCACCCCCACCCAGTGTGCATCTCTCTCTCGCCTCTCTCTAGTGTTCGTCAATAAATATTCAATTAATGTTTTCATATGATAAAGATCTATGGGTGCCAGATAAGCACATCCTAGCAGGATGAATGGTGCTGCTCAGTCTTGCGGCTAATTCTATGCAGATGCAGAAAGTCTGCTGGAAGTGACTTACAAAATGGAGTGTTCAGGGATCCCTGTTTTATTTTTTAATGCAGATGAGACTTTAAAAGCCTCTATTTTCGACAATTAATTTTATGTACTATTCTTCTCAATTATTTATGTTCCTTGGATGATAAATGTGCAGGAGGGGTGGGGGAAAAGCAGGTCTTTTCCTCTTTATTTATTAATTTTAGACCTGAGTCATGTGGTAAGCGGAGTAAAGCCCTCTATCAAGTGGCAGGAGATCAGTTTATTACCAAGCATGGTTCAGTGGATCGAGAGCAAGATGGGCAGATTGAGTTCTATTCCTGGCTTTGTCACTGATTTCTTGTGTGTCCTTTGGCAAACCACTTAATTCCTTGCATCTCACTTTCCCCGCCTGCAGGATGAGAATACTTATTTGCCTTAGAGAAATGCAGATGAAAAGTTCACATGGGCCCAAGTTCTCTGCTGGTGTATGGAGGCTCACCTGTCTTGATTTAAGTGTGGTTTCACCCACTTGTATCAGCCCACGTAGAAGCAGCATTCACCATTCTCACAGACTGTGCACCCAGGTAGCTGGCCGATTGGCTAGAGAAAAGCAATTTATTTGTAAGTGTGTGCATGGGGGTGGAGAGTGTTAAATTTCATGCCGCTTTGGTGTTGCCCCAAAGTGCACTCCAGGAGAAGAACCAACTATCCCAGTAACTCTGAGCCAGCCTAAATCAGTGGGTACCTGACACCAAAGCTGGGTGAATATTTTTTGGCTGAAAACTTTTAAAATTTTTTGCAAAAAATGCAAATTCAGTTCAGCTGCAACATTTTGCAAATTTGTGTCAAATTTACCAAATTGCTTCAGGTGGAAAAAGCCTCCAAAAATTCTGGGGAAAAAAATGAAAAAAAACCACCTTTGTTTCAAATTTTCATTCCATTTTATTTCAAGAAATATTTTTTTCAGAAACAGTCCCATATCAAAACAAAAACATGAAGTGTTTCATTCAATCCAGAGCAATTTTTTTTTCAACTTCTCGGGACTCTGAGAATTTCGAAAAAAATCATTTTGGGTTGATCCAAAAGATTTTTTCAAAAGATTTTTTGGGACTTCCAGTGGACCAAAAAATCAGTTATTCATATAACTCTCCTAGAAACCTCTTGAGGAAGTCTGACCCTCTCGGATTTCGATCCCATTGCTGAGACTTTTGGAGATGCAACAGGGATGGTCCTTGGGGCCTTTGAGAAATTGATTCTAAAGATGGGATTACTTTAGAGCAGAAGAGAGGAGACCCCATTCGAGCAGCACTAAAATAGAAAGGGGGACGAGCAATTGGAGCTGTGCTAGTTGGGGGAGCTGTTTGAAAAGAGACTTTTTCCTTGTGATATCGAATGGATTTTTTTAGACAGTACTTCACCTAAATCAAAGAGAGATTTGGGGGCTCAGAGCTCAAACCAGTATTTTCCCTTTGCACACCTTGCTCACCAAGCAATGATGTAGTTGCTAAGGGAAAATTTCTGTCACCTGGGGGTGTTCTAGGTTTTTAAGAAAACAAATTTGCCAGGGATGATCTTGGTTTATTTGGTCCTGTCTCAGTGCAGGAGGCTGGACTTCATGACCTCTTGAGGTCCCTGCCAGACCTCCAGTTCCATGAGTCTATAATCCTTTTATTTCAGGTTCATTTATGAATCCCCTTCTAAATTTGTTTTGGCACTAAAGAGAGGTGTGGGAGTGACAGTGCTGGAGACTGATCTTCTCTCTTGAACAAACTCAGGGATAGAGCAGGTTGAAAAATGGGAAACCTTTCCCAGAAAAATGCATCCCATTTTTGAGGTCAGAATTAGAAATGTCAGTCATTTTTGTTAACATTTTGTTTTTTTCAGGCCATTCTATTGTTTGTTTATAAATATGGAATGAAAATTTCTTGCAAGTTTTTGCAAAAGAAGTCATTCTTTTTTGAGAAAATTTGAAATATCAGTGAGAAATTTCATCAAATATCAAAATTCAGAAATGTGCAACCAACTCTACTTAATATTTCCTGATTCCCATTCTGCTGCACACCACGGCCACTAGGATCTTCAGACAAACAGAAAGGAATAGGACTCTAAAAATACAGTTCCACAGAGAATCTTCATGAACTGTTAGCAGTAGAAGGCTTATGACGCGCATTTGAGCAGTTCTGACTTCATCCAGTAGATGGCAGTGATAAACACAGACACTAGTCAGTTCATTACAATATTTGTCTACACAGTAGTTACAGCAGTGACGACAAGAGCAGCACTAATATTCCCTATGCTTTCACGGGCCTCTACCCTGACCTTTAGAGAGGTGGTGAAAATGCCCACATACTATATCACACTGGTGCAAATGGTTGCTCCAGGAAATGTCTGTCTCTGCTACTATGACAACCTGTAGGAGCAAGAGATTAGTTTAGTCTCCATCTTCCATTAAATCAGTTGGCAGCTCCAATGAGGTTGCCAACAGGTGTACCAGCTAGAACCGCTCATGACAATTGGATTTGTGGCACAAGCATCTGCCCACTAGGAATTGGACCGAAACCGTCTATTCATTACACACTGCTTTTAAACAGCGCCAATGTCCTATGATCCTGGGAACAAGTCCAGTATAGGGTTGTGGGGCTGAATGATTTCCCCCTATCATTCCATCAACATGCCTCTACCTAGGCTGTAGAGACCAAGTAAGAACAGATCAGAGTCTCTGGCTCATTACACTTCTTCTGAGCCTGCCAACATGGGCACCAAATTAGTGCCAGTTCTGATGAGTTTGGTGATGTGGGATGCTCGTCCAATAAGAAGAGGGCTGAAAAAACCAGGTCATTATTACTGGTGTGTTAAAAAGGACTATGTATTGTGGGATTATTTTTGTATCATGTGGCACAAGGGACCAAGGGGGACTTACTGGACTGCAGCGTCCAAAGAGCTAATGCCAAAGCAACTTGCTAAAATGTATTTGAGGGTGCAGTCATTTGCTAGCGAAATAATTATCTGACAGAGTGACGTATTACCAGGAAGCAATTGAAAACTGCAGCAGAGTTCTGAATCAAGGCCCATGCCTATCATCAACCCACAGTAAAGCACTTTTCAGTTGGAATTGCTTTTTCAGTGCGGTTTTAAACATCAAGAGCGGGCTTGGGGAAGGGGGATCTGCTGTGGATAAAACAGAACTGACCCAAAATGTCAGTGAAGCCTGCACCTGGACTGAATCCAAACACAATATTTTTGACACTTGTTCTTCTTTATCTCCCTTCGCCGATGCTCTCCTTCTTCTTCTTGTTTGTTTGTTACATCCCCTAGTAAGGTCAGGAATGGAAGCATCCAAATACCAGAAACATCTTGAACCCAATACGGTTGCAAGGTGCTCTGATGCGCTGGGGATGGCACCATGTCTGGGGATGGGACCATGCGCTGGGGATGGGACCATGCGCTGGGGATGGGACCATGCGCTGGGGATGGGACCATGGGGATGGGACAGTCAGAGAATCCAGTGCCTCAAATGCAATCCAACCATGTCTGGAAATTTGTGGGTGGTGAGCCTCTGTTTTGCATCAGTTTATTTGCCTTGGGAGATGATGCATTCATTAATGCTTCAGTGGGGGATTGGGGCCCCATTATGCTAGATGCTGTACAGAAATAAGACTTGTCTAGGGCTAGACAAGTGCCTCTCATTTCCCCCCACCTCTTCCCTTTGGAGTTCAGTTCTATAAGGCCTGGAGCATCCCTGCGAGAGGCCGAGAATCCTCAACCCTCACTGAGGACAGTGGGAGTTGGGGGAAGTTGCCATCTCTCAGTGGTGTTCAGCACCTTGCCAGGTTAGCCCTCAGCCTCCAGTGGTTTGCCACAGGCTGGTCAAGCATCTGCTCACCAAACAGAGTGTTCAGATATTTAGAAGAAGAGGTTATCAAGCGGCATTGCCTAGTGATTTGTCACTTTCAGCAGCAATGGAAGGGCGATCTTCCAAAGTTAGAGGGGGGGGGGGTTCAGTTAAGCACCCAAAAATCCTGGGAGCGGTGTGTTTTGTTTTACCTAACTCATCTAATCTAGCCATGGTATCCTACAGCCCGTCACCCTGGTATCTAAGTGCTGATACTGATCGGAACTTCCTTGGTCTGCCATAACCATTTGGGCTGTAAAAGTCATAAGAACAGGCTTGTTTGGCTGGAAAGATCAAAAGAACAGCCACCGCGGTTAAGATATGTCGGCGCTGCCAATCCCTGCTGGGAAAAGGAAGGTCGGAGGGATGTAAAAGTGAAAAAAATAATGAAAGGATGGGACGGGAGTTAGATACTGAATATTTTGATCCAGCAAAATATCAGCTTGGGTTTGAAGTTTGATGGGCTCTTATAGCTTCATAAGGCTAGTAAGGACTGTTGGGATCATCTGGTCTGGCTTTATGCATAATACAGGCCATCACATTTTATCCCATCATTCCTGTCTCAAGCCAATAACTTGTGGTTGAAGGAGAGCATCTTGTTTTCTCCCAGCTGGTTTCCTGAGCCCTAATTTGCTTTCTTAGGAATCCTGTAGCCAGAAGGAAGTGTGTGAACCTGCTGAGTACAGCAACAAGCTGTAGTGTGGACACACAGAATCTTTTCTGTAAATGGCAAAAGGTTTCTTTCAGCCCCTAATTTGCAGTGTCAGAGTAACCCATTATCAAGACGATTAAATTTAAAGAGACTGCAGTAAATGCTAGCATACAGAAGACATCAAGAATCATTAAAATGTAATTGGAAGCAAAGCTTAATGAGGTAAAAGGAAAAAATACCCAGCATCCTTTTAGGTTCCTTTCCTCCCTTCCCCTACTCACTTTGTCTGAGCTAGCAGCTACAATAATAATACTCATAATTTGTAAGATAATTTGATTAGCTGTTCTTTGCAACAGCTAGAAGGCCTGCCAAGACTCAGGGAAGTTTTGATGTGAGGGGTCAACGACACCCACAGACTGTAAAGGCAAAGTGTGAATTCCCTGCCTTAATCCAGTCTCAGAGTTTACCATTGGAGGTGACCAGGTCTCCCTTTGTTCATCCAGAGTTGACACATGGAACAAAATGAAAACAGCTTCCTTCAGCAGCTTTGCGCTGGTGGTGAGACTGTGCCAGGCTCGGAAGAGTAAATTTCATCCGTTCCCCTCTGCCGAGAAACTCAAACACAATGAGGGCAAAAACCCTAAAGCAGAGAGGCCCGTAGGTTGGCAGAATCCGCTTGTACCTCAGGGCCAAGGAAGTAATAGCCGGGTCTCTGTTAGGAATGTGGTTGGTAAATGTAATGTTTACAGAATAGGTAATGGCTCAATAAGCAGGTGGGCTGGCTTCCCAGATCCTTGAGGGATGCTCACTGCAGAGCATCTGCAGCTTGGTTGATACCACTGTGATGTGCACTGCTAGCGCTCCTTGGAGAGGGAGCTGGTCTGTTCATTTCTCTGGTGGGGAGTTTGACGAGACCAAGCTTGGTTTGGATCCAACTTCTGTTTTGCCTGAGTCACTAGACCGTGTTGGGGGAGGGTCGGGGAAAAGGTACGCACTGTTAAGTCTGAGCACTCCAGGCTCTCAGCCACATACTCCTATGCAGAGCTGAATCTTTCAGGTGTGCAGTTATTCTCATTAAAGACCCGGGCAGAGCCAGGCAAAAATTCATTACCAAACCCTATCAAAGGCTCTTGGTCTTGCTGGAGACTCCATGCTCAACCCAGATGCACTCAGGGTGGCCAGTCTGTACCAGCCTTGAGCAAAAGTGAGACAGATTCCTGGTGTTGTTTCAAAACTAAGGTTAAAACTCCTTGGGTCTAGATCTGTATCTTCCCAATGAGCAAACCAAACCCGGGCTCAAAACATGCCGTGAATTTTGGCTTCAAAATCAAGATCTGAATCCAAATGATCCCAAATTTCAGGATGTTCAGATTCATCCTATTACATAGTCTTGAGATGCAAATGCAGAGCGGAACCTACTAACAGAAGGTTCAGATCCGTCCCCAGTGAAAGCCAGGCAAAGTTCAAGGCTTTGACACAAAATGAAGTCAAATATGGCAGTGTTGACTAAGACTATTTTTAGAGAGGAAATGTCGTCTGGTAGCTAGGGCATTGGTCTGGCGCTGAAGAGAGCTGGGTTCTAATCTTGTCTCGGACTGTGACCTTTGGTGATCATTCTGGGTAAAATTTTCAAAAGCACCTAAGTGACTTAGGAGCCTAAATCCTATTCTCAAAAGTAATTCACGCACTTTGCAGCCGAAGTCAATGGGGCTTAGGCTCTTAAACATCTAAGGGTATGTCTACACTGCAAAATACCCCAGAGCAGTGAGTCTCAGAGCCAAGGTCTACAGACTTGGGCTCCTGGTATGGGGCTGAAAATAGCAGTATGGGAGGGGCTCAGAGCCCAAGCGGGAACATCTACTTTGCTATTTTCAGCCGTGTAGCGTGAGCCCAAGTCTGTAGACCAGGGCTCTGAGATTCGCTGTTGCAGGCCTTTGTTTGCAGTCTTCATGTACCCTCTGTCACTTTTAAAAATTGGACTTAGGTACCATTAAACATTTTATCCTTCACCTCTCTGTGGCTCATTTTCCCCTGCCACTCTCTGGCTGTCTTGTCTATTTAGATTTTAAGCTCCCCGGCGCAGGCACTGTTTCTTACTATGTGTTTGTCCAGTGCCTAACACAACGGGCCCCTGATCTCAGTTGAGACCCTCTATGCGTTCCCATAATATAAATAATAATAGAAAAGGGACCTGGACAAATCATTTCCAAAGAACTGCTGTTCTCACGTATAAAGCAGATGTGCCTGACATGGAGGAATTGTGGGATACCCATTGATCTGTTCCCTTTAATAGTTTCCTTTCTCCATGTTTTTTTAATGGCAAGTGGAATCTGAGTTTCATTCGATATGGGGAATGATTAGTGGAGTACAATCTGCAACAGCTGGCCAGGTAGAAGCCTCTTCAGGATCGTTAGTTGGCCGCAACGAGACCAAAACAGGTCAATTTCACGAGGTTAAAAAGAATCACTGCTGTCCTTAGCAGAGAGGCCAAGGATTTGAACAGGCTTGGAGGCTGAAATCTCCTCTCACCTTTAGAGTGGGTCCCATTGGCAAGGGGGCGAGTTCTCCTGTTCTGTGGATAGACACAAAATTCCAGACTCCACAGCTGCTAAACCAGCACCCTCTCCATATTCCCGTTAAAGAAAGGAAATAATGATCAAGTTTAAAGGGCCATGGTATTTAGAATTTAGTATCCAATTTTCCAGATGCACCAAGAAGAAATGTCTCCCTTCTAAAACACCAGGCATAGGAAATCTAGACTGCAATTTTAGTTAGAGAAGTAACTAAGAATAACCCTTTCCGATCTCTACCTGTCTTCGAGTCACATCTGCGCACTTTACTGACACACGAAAGTTTTTACGGCTGTCAGCTCTGCAGTGCCAACATAGCAACAGGAGAGTGAGGTGGGTTCTTTTTAGCTTGCTCCTTTAGTGGCAGCCTTGTCAGCTGCCCTGTTATTGCAGGATCTTTCTTATTAGTGTGATGGAGGAGCCAGAAGAGAGAGAGCCCGTTTCTCCCCCCCCCCCCGATTCCAGGTTGAACTTGCGATGCCAACCCTTGATTCATAAACAACTGAGCCGCTTTGATATGAACCATGTTGAGTGCAAACACCCTTTCTCACTAACAGAAGTCATGGGGCTAACATTCTGTGCCACCATTTTGAAGATTTAGGGTTTATCATCTCTTTCGATATAGCTTCATGGGTGTAACTGAAGACAGAATCAGACTCTCACTGCATGGAGTTGAGATCTTTAATATCTCAGTTAGCTTCTGTACTGTGAGGCTCTTGTTTCTTCTGGATGTTTTGATTATTTATCCTCAATCATCTCCAGCTTTACTGGGAAATTCTCCCTCTGATGGGTACTCTGCTGAAGTCAGTGGAATTGCACAGTATTAGAGCTGGTCAGATGTTGTTTCTTGTTTTTCTCCCAGAAAAAAAGTTCAGACTTTTTCTTTAAAAAATGACTCTTTTTTTTTTTTTTTTGGTGGAGTGTTGTATAGAAACATTTCCAGGTTTTCTGTTCTTTTGACAAAAAATGAACATTATTGAGGAAAGCGCGATCATTTAATTGAAACCACAATTTTCAATCCGGAGGAAAAAATTGGATGGAAAGTTTTTGACCAAGCCCCACACAGCATAGAAGCCGGCATAGAGCTAATCCCTGTAGATATTTACATTGGAACCCCATGAGAGCAAAGTATCAGAGTGGTAGCCGTGTTAGTCGGTCTCCACAAAAACGAGGAGTCCGGCGGCACCTTAAAGACTAACAGATTTATTTGGGCATAAGCTTTACTGGGCAAAGCCATTTTCTCCTTAGAACCTAGGATCAGGGTTTCATTGCAACTGGACAATGCTTTGAAATGACTTTCTACGAGCAGCAATTCCCTACAAGCAGCTTCCATTGCCTGTAAGCAGAATTTATGTTTAAAAGCCGCCAGAGAAGCACTGACTCTGATGAAGATACAGACTCAGCCCTTAAAAGCTGGCAATCTAAATAGAAGTTGTATTGTCCCATCAGGAGCTCTGGGAAGACCCTATGGAAGAATTTAGGGGAGAAGTGTGTCGGGGGGGGGGGGGAAGGGATAGCAGTTAGGCATCACAAAAAAGGACAATAAAAACTCCGTAGACACATTATCATAGAAATAGGTTGCCCTGCAGCTGCTCCACTCTAGGTATATTAACAGCTCTGGGATGCCAAGAAACTACTGGACAAGAATAAGCTTCTAGCTGGCAGAATGACCGCAATGGACTTTTTCATTAACAACGGTCTCGCAAAGAAAGGGCTTGCTCAGGCGGAACAATTAAAAAGCACAGGGCTGCAATAAAAGGCGATTGAGAGTCCCATTCTCTCTTTCTTAGAGGGCTCTTTCTCCCTTTCTGTCTCTTTTCCCGCTCTCTTTTGTGGTGGCGGTGGTGGTGTTTTAATGCGAGGGCTCCCCGTGGGCCGGCGTTAAATCTTCCTCTGAATTAGCATCCCCGTTCCCCGGGGAGGGCAACGGCAGTGATGACTAAGGGAAAGGGTGATAAATGTTAACAGAAACACTTTTGCAGAGTGCTGATGTTGTGTTTTTAAAACGCGCACCTGCACAAAAGATGCAGAGCGAGGGAAATCGCTCCATCTTTATTGGAGACAAACGCACACGGAGACACGGACATTTCAGGGATGACCCGGTGTAGCTTCGCTGGGGAGTTGTATGGAAAGCCACGGGGAAAGGAACTGAATGAGTTAGAGAGGAAGACCGGTCTGTGGTTAAGACACTCGACTGTCTTCAATTTCCAGCTCTGCCACAGGTCTCCCGTGTGACCTTGGGCAAGTCACTTAGGCCCAGATATTTAAAAGTATTTAAGTGCCTAATTCCTATTGAAATCAATGGGAGTTAGGCACCTAAATACCTTTAAAAATCTGGGCCTCTGTGTCTCAGTTCTCCATCCCTGCTGGGGATAAACATTTGGGGGACAGGGATTCTCTCTTCCTGCTCCCGTGTACAGCACCAGCACAATGGGACTTTGATCTCTACGGTAATAAAAATGATAAATACTAACAATAGATCCAAATGTGGGTTTGTCTACAGGTTGCATTGGTCTGCACAAGCTGAGGTGTAAATTTGAATGCACAGCCGCATGTGGTGCACCACGGGATGTCTACACTGCACACTAAGCGCGGGTCTGTGGGTTCAGGGCTTGTGGGCTTGGTGTTCTCATGATTGTGCTTGAGCATCCACACTGCAATGGAAACAGGTTTACAGTCACTGGACCGGGTCTTCCAGGCGTCTTAACATCTCCAGTTTGTGATACTCAGCCCTTCCGACTTGGGTATGCAGCTTGACCTGTATTCATGCTGCAAAATGATGGAGCTTGGACCTGAGTCACAGTGGGACTCGGGGTCTGATCCACCCCCCTAGCAGGGTCCTAGGACCCAGCTGCTGAGTGCTTGCTGACCTGAGTCAGACTGACTCGTGTGTGGATGGAAGCGAGGCTTGGGCTCAAGCCTGAGTCAGACCCTGGGCTTAGTGTTCAATGTAGACCAGGGGTAGGCAACCTATGGCACGCGTGCCGAAGGCGGCACACGAGCTGATTTTCAGTGGCACTCACACTTCCCGGGTCCTGGCCACCGGTCTGGGGGGCTCTGCATTTTAATTTAATTTTAAATGAAGCTTCTTAAACATTTTAAAAACCTTATTTACTTTACATATAACAATAGTTTAGTTATATATTATAGACTTCTAGAAAGAGACCTTCTAAAAAGGTTAAAATGTATTACTGGCAGGCGAAACCTTAAATCAGAGTGACTAAATGAAGACTTGGCACACCACTTCTGAAAGGTTGCCGACCCCTGGTGTAGACATACCCTAAGTGGCCTGTATGGGCCCTGCTGGTGCGCACTGAATGTCCCCTGGTGTGCATGAATGTGGCACTATTTGAAATGGGACTACAGGAATGGGCGCTAGGGAACTTCCAGTGCCTGCCTGCAGTTAGTGTGGAATATGGCACCAGACAGAGAAGCTCCTAGTTTGGATGGGAGGCCAATGCTGGAGTGGGAAGCTGGATCGGAGCTGAAATTATGTGCGGGTGGATCTTGTCAGCCGTCAGACNGTGTAGACATACCCTAAGTGGCCTGTGTGGGCCCTGCTGGTGCGCACTGAATGTCCCCTGGTGTGCATGAATGTGGCACTATTTGAAATGGGACTACAGGAATGGGCGCTAGGGAACTTCCAGTGCCTGCCTGCAGTTAGTGTGGAATATGGCACCAGGCAGAGAAGCTCCTAGTTTGGATGGGAGGCCAATGCTGGAGTGGGAAGCTGGATCGGAGCTGAAATTATGTGCGGGTGGATCTTGTCAGCCGTCAGACCTCCTGAATGGTGGCAATCTCATGAGATCAGCTCTTCCCAGGAGCTTTCCAGAAAATCTCATGAAAATTCAGCTGTGTTCTCGTGCACAGCCAAAGCAGAGCTGGGCTAGAGGCTCCTTCCATTTCTGGATGAAACTTGACATGAAAAACAGTGTCTGGGGACAGGTCAGTGCCTGAGGAATCAGATCCCGCCGTCCCTCCTCTCCACCTCACCTGAACTCCAAAGGGGGTGGAGTTGGGAGTTCTGTGTTTGGCTTGTCTCTAGTGATAATGAAGAGTACGTAACAGGGTGCCCTAAAACTGATATATCATTTCCCTTTGCTCCGCCTCTTCCTGGGTCTGGCTTTTAATGGTCTTCCATGACACGGCCTTTCTCTGGCTTTGTTTCTTGGGTGTCTTTATTCATTTATTAAATCTTTACGATGATCTCTTACATTCTTTCATCCGTCAGGGATCCCAAAGTGCTGTACAAGTTATAGGCTACACGGTCCCCTCAAGGTGCTGCCTGGCTTTGCGGGGCGGGCATGAGGAGATGCACACGGAAGTGGAGCAGCTGTAGCTGACTCAGCTAGAATTCTTTTTGGGGGGGCTCTGCCACCCTTTAAATGGGTACCGCATGTGCTCCCCCACTGTATCTGACCTCTGCTTTGCTGCCTCGCTTGGAGTGGGGCAGAGGCATGCACCACAGCCTCAGCTCTCCAGCCACATTGTTGCCGGCCTCTGGTCCAAGAAGGAAAGTACTATTAACCCTCCCCTCCTCTTTACAACGGGCTGTGTCAAAGGGCCTGATCTTATGACGACGATGATGGTACAATGGGAGGAAAGACAACCGTGTGTTGCATTAATAGAGACAGGTTCAAGTGCCAAATTGGGCTCTGGCTCTAGATGGGGCTCTTGATTTAGTTGGGGGGACTAGATGACTTCCTGAGGTCCCTTCCAACCCTGATCTTCTATGATTCTGTGTTCCCAAGTCCAGGGCTGTTTGTTATCTGGTGTGTTGGCTCTGCCCAAAAGGCAGGACCCATTTGCAAATTTGGGATGCAAGTTCAAATCTGAACCCCCTCCACACACCAAAGTTTTGGCGTGTGCAGCTCACGGAGCTTGCTTCACGCCCCCTCGGTGGTTGCATGTACATAGCCCCCACCCTCTGAAGATGTCAAAATGCTTTGCAAGGGTGAGGCAGTATTCACCGTCTTCCAGGCATTGAGAGGTAAACCTCCTGCTGTAGGCTCTCATAGCAAGAGAAGTCAGGTCGCCTGACCCCTGGCTGCCACCAACAGACCAAGCTGCTGTCGACGTGCTGGCACAGCCTTATAACACACAACTCCGAAGAAGTTGCAACCCTCTGCAAACAGCAGTGCACTGAGCCAGCAAAGCCACGGACTTCATCCAGAGGGGAAGGGAGGGGCCGAGGGAGAGAGACAGAGTCAGAGGCAATGTTTAATTAGGATGCTAATTTCATGACATCATGCCTCTTGGCCTTTATTCCATTAATGAAGCTGAAAGTAGGCCACAAACTACAGGGATTTACTCTTCCCTGTTGGGACCGTGTTATATTTGTCTGTCTGCTTGCATGGAAAATGCAGCATCATTCCCAGCTGTTAAGTTATTCCATAAACATTCACCATCCACTCTCCTCTTCCTGTAGCCTCATTTATACTGCATGCTTAATGCCCTGTATAATTTGGCTTTCTTTGCATACTGATGTGGGGATAGAGAGAGATTTTTAAAGAGAGATGGGCAAAGTGAGTTCATGTAAAGCCACCCCTGAGTATTTCCCTATGGGTTAAACTCACCGTGTAAGGCCTGGATCCCAGGTTACTGTGAGCTCCTTAAATAGAAGCATTGAATCAGGATAACGGGGAATTAATGTTAGCTTGATAGATTATATCTGCACTGTGAGATGAGTACTGAGATTCTTTTAACTCAGTCCTTACTTGGACCAAACTTCCATGAAAATAAATGGGAACTTTTTCTGAGTAAGGACTGATTAATAATAGCGCGTATATAACAAATTTCATCCATCGCTCTCAATGTGCTTTACAAAGGAGGTCAATAGCATTGTCCTCGTTTGGCAGATGGGGAAACTGAGGCAGAGAGGGATGAAGGGACTTGCCCAAGGCCACCTAACAGATCAGTGTGAGATGAATAGAACAGAGGCCTCCTCCAGTGCTCTAACCACTAGGCAGCAGTGCTTCTGCACTGCATTGCTGAATCCTCACATTGAGGGTGAGCTGAACACCCCTGGGTTGGTCATCTGCAGCTAGCATTGAGCCTGGGATGTCTTGGATCTAAAAGCATGAATCTCTAATGCCTGAGCTAAAATGTCCCAGCTGTGTGAACTCAAAGCCGCTGGCGGACTCATAAATGTGGTCCAGCCATTAAACCAGGACCTAAAGCCACACGGTGTAAGCATGTAAGCGTTTAAAGCACAGCTCAGGACTCTTGTGGTGTATTCATAGATGTTAAGGTCAGGAGAATCACTATGATAATCTAGTCTGATCTCCTCCATAACACAAACCGGAGAATTTTGCCCAGTCATTTCTGTAGTGGAAGGAATTGTTGTTCATTAACACTAGAGCTGAGCAAATAAAGCAATAAAACCATATTTTATTATTATTATTTTGGTGACTTTTCTTCTGGCTTCTTTTAATAGACTTTTAAGTTCATTCGGTCTCCCATGTTAATAACCTTTTTATGTTCATGTTCCATGAACGTTTATGCCCTTGGGGATTACTGGCAGGAATATTCGCAGAAAGCAAATTTCAAAGCCACGTGCCTGACCGTTTGTGGAAACTGACTTGGAGATTCTCATGCAAAAATGTGTGCCACTCATCCGACCCGAGCGCAGAAACAATACCATGTGACTTAATGTGACCAGTCACAATTAAACAATGTAGTTTGAATTTCAAATATTCACCATCCGTCCATAGGGTGAAGAATTTGAAAATTGGTCCAACTAGATGTTGATGCAAAAAGAACAGGAGTACTTGTGGCACCTTAGAGACTAACAAATTTATTTGAGCATAAGCTTTCGTGGGCTACAGCCCACTTCCACACCTGCACACTCAGAGACTGCAGCTAGTGTATGCAAAACGTGGTGATACTTCACACCTAGCGTATGTTATACTTGTGCTCCAGAGATTCTACAGACTTCCAGCGGGCTTCTCAATGCAATTCAAGGCATTGGTTTAGATTGATAGATCCCTTTATGGTTTGGGTTTTGTGTATCTTAGAGCTGGCCCCTTTCTCTACAGACCTTGCTCTGATAGTTGGGCTCAGCTGGGACGTTTGGGCTAGCAGTCCCGAGGTCGGTATGCAGGAGTCAGGGTAAGGGCTTTGACTCAGGAAATCGCCGTGCCCCTTAGGCCAACAGAGGCCGTGTATGCAAATTTAGGTGCTGACGAAGAACGTATCTGTTTGGTCACACTTTTATCGGGGAGGTTGTACGAGGGATGTCGGGAAGCTTTCATTGGTTTGGTGGGGAAGGGGGAGTTATTTTCTTTGCAAGAGCTAATGTTGTTTTAACTGATGGCTGGGACCATCAGCAAACTCTGTCTGCAGATCGAAACTAAAATCCCAAACCTCTTGTGTTGGGCTAGTTTGGGGGAAGCAGCTCTTCTAGCCTCGGTTCGCAGCACAGGGTTTTCTCCTGCCGCCTTTCACAGGGCCTGTGCTAGCTCTCAGTGTGCTCCTGAGAGCCCTGAGTCATGTTTATGTGGCTCACCTACTCTAATAACTCCTCCGGTCGGAGAGGCACCCAGCCCCGTCCTTGTCAGCACTCACCCCTGCTCATAGGCGTGGGAATTAGGAATACGGGGGGGTCTTGCAGTAACCCCAGGTTTTGCACAGGGTCCCGGCCCTGCACCCTGGGGCTCTGCTGTCGGCCCTGCGCCCGGTGTCCTGGCTGCCAGCCCTGGCCTCAGGCTCCCACCCACCCCCAACTCTGGCCACAGCCTCGGCCACCTTGCCCCTGTCCACGTTCTCCCCTCCCGGATCCACAGCCCTGCTCCTGGCCCCAGCTCTAGGGGGCGGATAGGGGCGCGGACAGGGATAAGGGGGGGGGGGGGCCCAGCTCAGCACCCCCACTCTGAAAACTGTTCCAGCGCCACTGTCCCTGCTCCCATTCTCTGCGTGGGGCACCCCATCGATGCAGGAATGGCCTTCTGCCCCACAGCCGTTCATTGGGCCGAGCCATCAGGATCAAGAATCCCACGCGGGCGCCTCTGTCTAGCAGCAGGGGTCAACAAGCCAGCCCTTGTGTGTTGTTTTATAAATACGTCCTCCAGTCACTGAGTCAGCAGCATAAAGACTTCTCTCTGAAATATGGGAGCCTGACACGTGCTTAGCAGACGCCCCGACATCCGGAATCAGGTCTCTGCAAGAGGCTCCTCTCCGCCGCGGCAGCACACGCTGTTCTCATGGTGCTGTGCCAAGTGACTTCTGGGTCAGTGCTGATCTTTGGAAATAAGTCTCAGTGGGGGATTGATGACAGAGCTCCTCTGACCGGAGGGAAATCGGCAGGAGGAAAGCACCAGACGTGGAGACGGTGGTGGGGAGGGGGGACGCTGGCAGACATGAATATCAAACCCTCTTGAGCCACGGAGTGTCGAGAAGTTCGGGAGCCTTTAAACTCTCCTCACAGGCTGTTTTCCAGGGAAGGAAAACAGCTGTAATCTGCGAGAAGAATCCCAATTTGTGTTTGAAAGCATATGTTTGCGTTGGGAATCAAGCAGCCGGCTCTGCGGTGCTTAACTAGTAGGTCAATGGGGCGGCCTGGGAATTCAGCTCTGCCGTCAGTGCGGAGAGTTTATCTGCACAGACTTATGCTGTCATGGCAGTAACCAGGAGTGGCGTTTGCGCCTGGGAATGCGGGTGCTCTTAAAAAAGCCTACAAAGCCCCTGGCCCCTTTCCGAATGCAGACTGGCCTATCGGGACGCATTAGGGGCCTGACTGACCATCACTTTGTGCTGTCACACCGGTGCAGATGCTTCCATTCAGATTTGGTGGCATTTTAGATCCACTTTGCATTGGTAGAATCAGCTACACTAAGGGCTGGACAACAATGAATGAGGCCCTACACCTTTGCCTCTGCTGAAGGCAGGATCCATAGATTGGTAACCCTATAGTCTAGTTTGTTATGGTGGAGCCTATGGTTTTGATGTGGGCCTGATCCTGCAATGTGCTCAGTACCCTCAGCTCGCATTGACTTCAGTGGGAGTGTAGGGATGGGATGGGATCCTGTGTGTTATGGTGACCATTTACCAGTAACCAATTACTTCCTTTGAGTCTGACTGATTTTTACTCTGATTAAGAAAAAGCAAGAAATCAAGAAAGAACGAATGTAAGGGCTTGTCCACATGAGAAAGTAGCACTGCTTTAAACCTAAGCTGTGAATTCAAACTGGTTCAGTTAAATTGATGCAAACCGCAGGGTGGATGTTCTTATTTCATTGTAGGTGTGGTTTCTTTTGGGTTAGTTTAAAGTTGATTAGGGACAGGTTGAAGCTAAACCAAAATAAGCTGCTGCTAAACAGAACTGAGTGTTTGCCAAGGGATTTGCACCCATTTCAGTAAATGGATTGAAAAATGAGTTTAAGTTAAACTTGTGCAATTTTGCCATGTAGATGAGGCCAAGTCCCAAGGAGAGAAATCATAGTGTGTTCGTTACTCACTCATTACCAGACATCTAGAACTGATGCTCAGAAATCCACTCCACACCCTGCTCTGACACGCCTTACATGTAAAGGTGCAGTACACGGGAAACAGAATCAGAACATGCCCCGGCACTTACATTGGGTAGGCCACACCTCCTGCCGCTACCGCTTTCTGGCTACCGTTGGCAGAGCAATTGGTTATTTGTTCTTTATCTCATCTCTCTAACCATCACCCTGCACAAAACAAAGCCGAAGAGGATTACTGCTTTGCCATATGCAGATGGGGAAAGGGCATCCAGCCCTTTGGACATTTCAGATCCAATCCACCTCTGACACCCCATTCTTTCCTTTTCCCTCATGTAAAGGGATGCTGTGGAAACTTCATTGGAATGATGTCTCCTGGATGGAGGGAGACTTTAGATCTGCTCACCTTCTTCTCAGATTTTCTTGAGAACCTAAGGGAGGGAGAGAGGAGTTGAACATCTGAGAGTGAGTTGGATGTTCTCTTGTGGAGTGTGTGATTTGTATGATGAGACCCCCCCTGAGGAGATCGGGTCAGTTGTATGTATTCATTTCAGTGTTGATAGGAGCCAGGATTCTAGCTCAGCTTCCTGGAGGCTGGAGAGTTCGAGTTAATCTGCTAAATCTCCTGAGGTTGGTTTTAAAGAGCCTAGGCCAAGTCCCACAATACCACGGGAAGCAGTTAGGTGACAGCAAGGGGCAGAGGATTAATTCCAAACCTCTAAAGTCCAGTCATGTCTCCTACTGAGCTTATTAATAGGTGTTGGGAGTTGTTTGTGTTCAGCATTATGAAGAGTAGAGTGAGACTTAATCTGTTCCTCCTTCTTACTGCATCCGGTAATGGGGGAACAAGGGATGACTTGATGAAATTAATGGCCAGTAAATTTAGAATGAATTAAAAGATACACTACGCCATGTGCCGGTCTCCTGTGGGATTCACAGCCACAGGAGGTCATTGAGAAAAAAAACTGTGGCTGGATTATTAAAACAGGCTAGATAATTTTAGTACCATCAATAACATGTACAGTTAAGTAAACTGAGATGATGAGGCTAATCAAATTTCATGCTTCAGGGCGCAAGCTGATTGCCTTCAGGGGTCAGGAAGACCATTATTTTCCTCATGCACAGCACTGTACACTTGGCTAAATGCTGTGTATAGGGGCTTTTCACCTTTCTCTGGAGCATCAGAGCACTGACAACTGTTGGGGCAGGCTACCAGATCTTGATGGAGCAGTGGTCTAATGAGGCAGAAGAGGAAGAAGCAGAACTCAAGCCTTCTGATTAGAACCGGGTGAGAAATGGGTTTCCGATCCCCCAAGAATTGTGAAAATTTCAAAAACCTTTCCTATTCCAAATCAGGATGAAATGCTCAAAAGCTTTCACAAACCAAAAATCTGAAATAAATATGGAATGGGTCGCTCAAAACCTTTCATTCTGAAATATTTCTTTTTTTGATTTTGACCACTTAACTTATTGATATATATATATTACTAAATATTAACTTTCATTTAGAAAAGAAAAGCCCTTTGGAACCGATAGAACTTTTCATTTAAAAAATGTTGCAATGGGATGTTTTGACCATTTTAAAACTTTTTGTCCCCATAATTATTTCCAAACTGGAAATCAGGTGAAACTGTCCCTTTCTTGGGAAGTTTCATTTTTGACAAATCGGCCTTTTTGGACCAGAGAAGTTGTGTCGTGGGATTCCCAACCAGCTCAGTTTCTGCTGCTTAGCACTGCTCCTCATTCTGAAGAGCAACTTTTCTTGAGCCTAATGATGAGGACTGGTCTGCTGCCTCTGCTTTAAAAGCAGACATGGGCTGGAGAAGAGAAATATCGGGATAGCTTTTTAAGTGAGTTTGGATTTATTATTTTGATCCAGACTATTTCTGCTTGTAGGCTACAGAAGGAGCATCCTTAATTGTGCCACTGCCAGGGATGACACACCCATCTCTCTCTCTCCCTCAGATCTACTTTCCTCATCCCCTACCTCTTGGGTGTCAGGAATCAGGGCAGCAGAGTCGGTGTCCGGACACCCTAACAAGCGCAGCTGGCGTGTAGTCACTTGCCCGATTGGTGGGAAGAGGCAGCAGACCAGCTCTGAAGCCCCACAGCGGCAGTTGCTCAAATGCTCAAAGCATTTGCCCATGGCTCTGATTACTCCTGTGCTTTGCTTGTTCCCAGCCTTGCTCCTATGTTGGCCTCACTCCAGGTAACCCGACTCTGATCCTCCACTCCAATTCCTGGCTTCTGTCTCCATATCTGGCCTCTGACCCTGGGTTCCGATTCATGACTATTGACTCCTGCTCTAACCACTGGGAATGACCAGCCACATCCTGGTCTCTGACACTGGGACCTGGTAATTTCCCCCTATCCTATGGTAGCCTATCATCCACACCACTAACACCTCCATTTGAATTTGCCCTCGTTTCCCGCTCTCCCCCCAGAAGCGTGCACGGTACGACGACGAGACACACACATTCCTCCCCTCTCTCCCCTCTGGAATTTGTCTCAAACTCAGACAAATTGGGAAGCTGCCAAGCTCCGTGGAGACCTGTGCTTGATGTAGCAGAACAACCTGTGGTCTGCGCTTTGAAAGGGTCTCTAATGTAGGCACAACCTGGGGGTGACCTCTTCACCGGCGGAGCCTTTTACTGAACCTCTCTTTATTAATGTAGACAGATGCAGAACGCACTTTCCAATACTCTTTCTACCCGAATGCACGGGAAATCCCCAGTGCTTTTTGTGACCCCGCTGGGGGCCCACGGAGATTTCTGTCTTGCAATTAGCTGCTATAATACTTTGGAAAAAAATATTGTGGAGATGGGTTTTTTGGGGGGTAAGGTTCCCTTCCTTAATTAATCCCTGCTTCCTTCCCCTTCCTTGGACTCCTCCCCACTCCCTCGCCACCGTTTGCATGGCCCCATGCCCGCTTGTCTGGCCGCGCTGCGTCGAGTGCCCACATTGTAAATTCAGGCAGCGGTGTGGGACACTGCGTACTGAGAAAAGGGGTTGGGGGTGTCGCCTCTCAATGTATCACTTCTTCAGTAAGACAGTTCCATCTTTATTCTTTTTATCCAACTCCCAGGCAAAGCTAGGATTGTCCCCCCAGTCTAAGAGCTGATGGGCCGACCCGCCACGTTGAAGTTCTTAGTGCGTGCGTGTTCTTAAGACGTATGTTTGCCCAACATGGCTCGATGAGTCATTCCCGCTTGGGGCTGGGAAAGGGTGCGAGGGACCCTTCTGCTGTCTGGTTAGATACGTATATGGCCCCTGACCTCAGGATAGTGGTACCCAAGCACCTCACAAACATCCCTGAATAGCTCCTCCCAGTGCCCCTATGGAGCCGGGCAGTCTGATCATCCCCATTTTAAAGACGAACTGAGGCAATGTGACTTGCCCAAAATTGTAGGAAATCTGTGACAGGCCCAGGAACCCCAAACCATAGCTGTAAGCACAAACGCTCCAATAGACCAGGGAATATCCTTCATTTAATAATGCCTAGCTCTTATATAGCTGGTTGCTTTGTCCATTAATGCAATTTCCAAAGCTCTCTCACCAACAGAAGTTGGTTCAATAAAAGCAATTATGTCATCCACCTTGTAGCTTTTTATCTGTAGATCTCAAAGTGCTTCACAAAGGTGGACAGTATCATTGTCCCTTTGTACAGCTGGGGAAACTGAGGCACAAAGCGGGGACGTGACTTGCCCAAGGGTGCCCAGCAGCAGAGCTGGGAATAGGCCCGTAGTCTCCTGAATCCTAGTCTAGTGCTCAATCCACTAGGCCACACTACCTCCAGTTATTACATTGGCTGCTTTGTCCATTAATGCAATTTCCCAAGCCACCCAATCAGGGCTTTGTCAACTCCAGCAGGCAGGGGCAAAGATAAACGCCAAGAGACTTGGCTGGCACCCCTGCATGTATTGGGGTTTGCTCTGAGGGCAACCATGCCTTGAAACTATTTGCAGAAGGATTGTCTCTGGAGAAGCAGTGATTAAAATTAGAGAAATTAGAGAAATTAGTTTCGGACCATGCCGTAGGGTCATTCCTTGAAGCACCACACTCAGGCAGGACTGACGTGGTCGTTTGGAGAAATGATCAGAGGAAATAGTTGATGCACGCTCCGCCCACTAGCCAGGAGCTCATTCTAAAGGAGTAGACCGCATCACAAGAGACAGACACTTTATAAGCCTTGTGTAGACTGGGGATTTTCCCCGATCAGTCATCGGTGTAACTGCATCATTGCAACCCTAGGTAGACAGGCAACACCGCTATTTGCATTGGTGGTGCTCACTCCCATTTTCAGCTCCACCAGTTCAAATTGCAGTGTAGCCTGTCTACACTAGGGATTTGCAGCTATGGTGGTGGTTGTAGGGCAGTTACCCACGTCCAGACATATACCAGCAAGGGCTCTTTTCTTTTCTTGGAAAACTATCAAGATGTTCTCTGGAAGATTAATACCTTCTTCTGCTCCCGTCCTCCCCTCTTTACATTTTTATCGCTCTGGATAGCCCAGCCTTTCCCTCTTAACGCTGTGCTCGATGGTGATATAAAACCCAGACGGAAGCACAGAAGGCAGCAGCCAGGTTAGAATTTAGGTTATGTCCTCTGAGTTCTTTCTCGAAACACTGCAGGCTTACTTTGTTGTTTGAACAGCTCCCATATTTATAATAATGCCCTCTATTAAACAACATGCCGTTAGCCGTTCTTTACGTATTTATGATTTTTATTTTATACATATCTAAACAGAGAGCGATGTTTTTGTCTCAGAATCCACCATGCTCGTATGCCTGTGTTGTTGTGCGTGTGTCTGTGTGTGTTTGTTGTCCCCTTTTACGAGCAATTATAGGTAGGCTGAGTTTTTTCTCTTTTTTCAGAGGGTGGCCTCACGAAAGATGGGTAGGGTGAAAATGGGTGCAATGCAGTAAACCTGGAATCGATGCAAGGAACCCAGAAGGTCTGCTATACCCTTGCCTCATTAAGAACTCCATATCTGCTCACTGACTAACCTTGCAAATCAGTTCATGCTCAGTAAAGGAAATTGATTACTTTCCATTGCAATTAACATCTGGTCCTGGGTCAGATCATTAGGATAATTTGTTATAAAAAAAAACCAAAGGAGCTAGCTACAGGGTAATAAAGTTTCTTCTGGACCCAATTAAAGATGCATTCTCTGGCTTATTCTGCAGGACTTTAGCCGTCTCTTGGGGATTCGTCAGGGTAAAAGAGAAGCATAAGGTGTGGTGTGTGCGGTGTAGATGCCATGTGAGTAATGTGCCCCTGATTGCAGGAAGTGATCATTCTCAGCTCAGCATTCCTGGTTGCTTTCTGGATTTCTGGTGTGATGTATGGAATCTGTTTGGTGAGGAACATGGAGAAGAAGGGATGGTGGTTACAGGGTGAACCTCAGGGGGGCAACATGCCGATATTTTGTTTGGATCCATTCCCAGAAGAAGATTCACGTTGCATTTCACGTTCTCATTGTCTCCGAAACCTGAAGTGAAACTCAGCCGAGTCAACGGAGTTTAGCCGGGTTGGAAATGGAACGATGAATCCGTCCCTTTAAACAAGCTGGGCCCGAGTCTCAGATTTGTAGCATGCCCAGCCAAAACAACTAAACACAACCAAGCCTCTGCACGTTTTCTTTGCAGACAGGTTTGTATGGCGTCAGGGAAAGCCTCTTTAGGAACTCTGCTGTAGTTGGAAATAGAGACCATAGTGTTTGTGTGCTTAACAACAAACCATATTGCTACAAATCCATGGCTGCCTAGCCCTTCATGAGTATCGGTATGCTGCATTCTGTGGCCACTTAGAATTTCATGGTGACAGCAAGGATAGAAATTGGATCTTCCTGCTCCACAAAGACAGGCCCCTGCTTCACCAACATAGGCCCCTAGCATTTGAGCTCAAAGAGAATCGCCTTTAGCAGTAGAGGGTCTATGAAACACAGTTGGACAGTTCTGATTCCTTTCAGTAGCGGGCAGCCTCACACATCCACATTTCCCAGTCTATTACAATATGTTTCCAATTAGGAAATACCATGTTCAGCTATAATTAGGTCTCTGACATACACCATGCTTAATTTACCCTATTGTAGCTAAGGATGAGCAAACAGGTACAGGTAAAATAAGAGCTGTTTCTCTCCAAACAAAACGTTTTTGGCTGTTTTGGGGAAAAAATGGTTAACTCCACCTTCCCCCGCCCCAACTAAGATAATATTTCATTTTCATGCAAAAACAACGAGGAGTCCAGTGGCATCTCAAAGACTAACAGATTTATTTGGGCATAAGCTTTCATGGGTAAAAAAACCCACTTCTTCAGATGCATGGAGTGAAAATTACAGATACAAGCAGAAATATATATTGGCACATGAAGAGAAGGGAGTTACCTTACAAGTGGAGAACCAGTGCTGATGAGGCCAATTCAGTCAGGGTGGATTTGGTCCACTCCCAGTTGATGAGGAGGTGTCAATACCAAGAGAGGGAAAATTGCTTTTGTAGTGAGCCAGCCACTCCCAGGCCCTATTCAAGCCCAAATTGATGGTGTTAAGTTTGCAAATGAATTGTAGCTCTGCAGTTTCTCTTGGAAGTCTATTTTTGAAGGGTTTTTTTGTTGAAGAATGGCTACTTTTAAATCTGTTATTGAGTGTCCAGGGAGATTGAAGTGTTCTCCTACTGGCTTTTGTATGTTACCATTCTTGATGTCTGATTTGTGTCCATTTATCCTTTTACGTAGAGACCGTGCGGTTTGGCCAATGTACATGGCATTGCTGGCACATGATGGCATTTTCCTGCAGGGGATCAGTATTAGAAATGCTGGGATAATGTGAGGATCCCCATGGTACTCCCAGCCTGATCGGAATCAGGAAGCACTGCAAAACTCTTCAGATATTTAACCCAGTTTTGTAGACTTAGTAGTTTGGATAAACTTTGCATAATGATCCAGGTTTTTGGGTGATCATTCAAACCTAAAGCCAGGATCTTTTGAGGTTTACTCATTGTGCACTCTAATCTTTTTGCTTTGGCAATGAGAGGGTTCCCTGCTGGGAGTTTGCAGAGGACTTTGGGCTGGTTCTATGCATAGGGGTAAATTTCACCCTCAAAGAATTTGATTCATATGGCTGCAAATCCATAAACCCACTGGTTCCAGTACTCCTTTGTTACATGTAGTCATGTCAGTGGAGGTTGGAAACAGCGCATACATTTTCTAGCGATGGATAAACATCAGATAGTTCTGGATAAGTTTGATTCTTATTAAGATGCACCTACCTCAGAGCTGGAAACCCCCTCACTTCAGGGAAGTTATAATAATAATATATGGAGATATGCCTATCTCATAGAGCTGGAAGGGACCCCGAAGGGTCATCAAGTCCAGCCCCCTGCCTTCACTAGCAGGACCAATTTTGCCCCAGATCCCTAAGTGGCCCCCTCAAGGATTGAACTCACAACCCTAGGTTTAGCAGGCCAATGCTCAAACCCCTGAGCTATCCCCACCTGGATCCAAACTTCACAGCTGGCCGCTATTTCTATCACCGATCTGAAATCTGCAGGGAGCTGGAAGCAGATTTCAAGATCCAACTTTGGATCTGAATTGTGCAGCTTGACCCCACGGCTGTGTTCGGCATGAACGTGAAGCTGTACACTGTGCTGAAATCAGGCCATGCCTCCCAGGACAAGGCCCTGCTTGTTCAATTTAAGGGTCCGCAGTATTTCTCATGAGGGTTGCCTGCGTTCAGTGGAATATTATCTGCAGTAGCAGCCGCTGTGTCCTAAGCACTGTGCAAACAAGGTGTTGGGTCCATTCTTCTGAGGAGCTCTCCATATAAGGGCAGACAAGCAGACAGGCTAGAGGAAAGGGAAAACAATAGGCGACGTATGTCAAAGTCAGCATAAGGCACTGTAAGCACAATGGCAGAAGTGTTGAGAGGGATTTAAATGCGGATAGGGCAGGGGACTGGTGAATGAGAACAAGGTGGTTGTATCATGCAGAGGATAGGGTGCAACATTTAAGAAGGCATAGAAGTAGCCATGGGGCCTTCAGAATAAATACAAGTAGCCCTCTAGTAAATGCCTGCACTCGTTGTGGTCCTAATGAATAGGATCTCAGCCGTTCTTCTAACTCTTGGGGTGCTCTGAGAGAGTCCTTTTCCTTGCTGTTTTCTGATGCTACACCTCTACCCTGATATAACGCTGTCCTCGGGAGCCAACAAATCTTACCGCGTCATAGGTGAAACCGCGTTATATCGAACTTGCTTTGATCCGCCGGAGTGCGCAGCCCCGCCCCGCCGGAGCGCTGCTTTACTGCGTTATATCCGAATTCGTGTTATATCGGGTCGCGTTATATCGGGGTAGAGGTGTATTTCCTTTTAAAGAGAGGTCCATTTAATACGTTTTTTAAAAAAGGATTTGGAATTAATCAAGGCCAACAGCTGATTTGTAAGATTGCTTCTAAATTGGTAATTAATTAAACTATTACCGGGAGCGGGGGCGGGGGGGGAGCCCTGTTTGTCGAGAAGTTAGAGCTGATACGTAATGTGTATGGGGGGGTTATATCAGGACCTTGGCTCCACTCTTCGATCACTTTGGATGTTACCTAACCATGCATTATATTTGAACATGAATCACAGCTCCTTGGTCTTTATATTTCCTAAGCCAGAGCTTGACACAGGGAACTATGGGTAGATCTCATTTATTATTGCTTAATTAAAGGCTCCGTGCACAAAGAGATGCCTCTCACTTCACTTTAGCTAGCCAGCATGATCATAATTGTACTGATGTCGGGGACAGCTTTCTAAGTAGCTAATGGAAGACACTGTGAGGAAGATCTCAGCTATTCTGCTGGGAATTCTGCACAACAAAAGTCACATTCATAATTTTAATTAAGAAATGGGATTTTTTTTTCCATTGGGCTGCACGGGAGGGTTTGTTTGTTTTCCTGGTAAAGTGCCAGTCCCAAGAGTTACAAGGTTGCAACAGGAAGATGCAGGGACAGACCGTCCACTAGGATTTGAAGAAGGGGGCATGGTGGCCTAGTGGAGTGAAAACAGGACAGCTAAGTTCTGACTGCGGAATCTTTACAACTGGTGATGATACAAGAGGCAGGTAACATACAACGTGTCCCGGGGGCATTTGCTGCGGTTAGCTGTTAGGAAAAACGTTCTTCTAGACTTGAACAAATTTGACCTGGAGTTGTCGAGAGAGTGAGCGAATAAAATATCAAAACCCCACGCTGGCATTTTAGACTGAGTGGCTTTCCTGACGGCAAGTGTATTTTAAGGAAGCGTCCTGCATTTCCGGGATGGGGTCACTTCTACCTGATGCAGAGCTGCACTGCTCAATAGCTGTGTGAAATGCACCTCTTCTGCTTTTGTTTGTTGGCTTCCACTGTAACTAAAGAGGAGCAGTTTGCGTCTGCGGCCAGGGGAGTGAAGAGCAGCTTGCGTTGTCGTACCCGTGCTAGCTTGCTGAAGACAGAAGTGAGGTTGTGGCAGCGCAGGCACTACCTGACCCCCCCTGGATACATACTCGCTCGTGAAACTGGCACTGAACAAGCACGGCGGTCTCCTCGCTTGGATTTTTAGCAAGCTAGCTAGACTACAGCTAGTGTGGGTCCGTCTCCATGAGCTGCCATTCCCACCCCTGGCTGCAGTGTGGATGCAGAGAGAGAACAGGAGTGCACAGGGACGATGCCACTATTTTGAATAAGTTAGAAATCGCCGACACGTGAAAATAACGAGAGGCCGATTATCCCCAAGGAAAAAGGGAGGGGGGGGGCTGATGAATAGTAAAGAAAAGTTGCTCCCTACCTGGGAATACTGCCGAATGCTCCGGTGCCCTTTAGACACAGTTATTGCAGCTAGATGCTCCGAACAAGATCGGGGCCACATTGTGCTTGGCGCTGTACAAAATGTAGCGGGTACATCTACTCTGCAGCAGTATCGCCAGGGCAGGGCAACCTGAGTACATATGTAGGATTGCGGGCACGCTGCTATTTTTAGCATGTCTACCCAATGTAGGATTACACCTTCCAGCTGCAGGGTAGCCCTAGCCTGCATGAGAAAGGCCCTGCCACAAGAGCTCACTGGATATTAGGAAAAACTTTTTCAATAGGAGGGTGGTGAAGCACTGGAATGGGTTACCTGGGGAGGTGGTGGAATCTCCTTCCTTAGAGGTTTTTAAGGTCAGGCTTGACAAAGCCCTGGCTGGGCTGATTTAGTTGGGATTAGGTCCTGCTTTGAGCAGGGGGTTGGACTAGATGACCTCCTGAGGTCCCTTCCAACCCTGATATTCTATGAAAGGGTGGGATGGGAACAGAAATGTGATACTTACAAACGTGTAGAAAAGTAGTCCAGCGAGGCAGACAGGAAGGTAGGATTTGATCTTTGAATTCAATGTATGTTGCTATATGAGTTTCCCCCATCACCAGATCCTTGGACAGCAGATATTGTTCTCATTTATACTGGTGTAAACCCATTGTCTGTGGTAGGGCAGAGAAGGCCAGTGATGCATCCTCCCGAAAGGACAAAGCTGTTCTGATCTCATTCTGAAGGGGTGCAGGAGATATGAGTCACTGCTAAGACTAGGGTGAGAGTCTGTCTGACTTCTGAAACCAAAAGCTCTTGTGTTGCTGCGGGAGAGATGAGGTTGCTCTCCAGCTTCTCCAGTCGCGGAATCTGTAGATTGTATTAAATTAACCCCTTCCTTATAGCAGGTAACCATTTCACCCAACCCAGAACCTCTGCTTCAGTTTTAAATCCCGGCATTGAAATTTAGGAATCCTATCTCTCTATTTTCGAAGTGATGATAGACAAGGCAGAGCCTAAATAATTAAACTCAACCTCAGAGAGTTTAGGGCTCTTTTCACAGTGATTGGAAGGCAAAATGAAGAGGAGAATGTCTTCAAAACAGGAAGTGGCCTATAGACTTGTATTTCAAAATGGGAGTTTGGTTTGAATATGAAATAGCTTAAGAAAAAATGGAAAGAAGGAGAGATGCAAATTGAGTTAAATTTAATTACACTTGTGTCCTTGAAATTATATAGCTCTAACCTTGTGGGTAACCAAACTCTGTCTACACTACGGGGGTTGTCCCGGCACAGCTACATTGGTATTACCACATAGATTAGATGTAGCCTACAGAGATGGAAGCAGTTTACGTATTGCTGTAGGAGCACCACCTCCCCGAGCGACAGTGGCTAGATTGATGGAAGTATTTTCTGTTGACCTAGCTGTATCTGCACCATGGGATAGATCAGCATAGCTAGAGTGCTCAAGAGGTATGGATTTTTCACATCCCTGAGTGCCGTAATTATGTTACCATCACTTTAAGTGTAGGCTGTAGACTTCACTAGACCCACTAAATCGACCCCCGGTGGATTGATCGCCGCAGCGTCGATCCATGGTAAGTGGAGACAAGCCCTCAGGTGAAGTGAAAATTTCCACTCAGTCCCAGCATGTGAATGGGACTGACTCTGGCTTTACATGTGTGTAACTCAGATATCGCCACGTAGTCCAGAAGAGCTACTGATTTGCACTAATGCAACTGAGATCAAAATGGTGTGTATGTTCCTTTAAGCCAGACTCAGTCAGAAATGACATCATCTACTGTGCCACATTTAAAGGGACACTGGCATGTTTCGCAAGCCCAAAATGTGACTCCGTTTTGTTCTTTGTCAAATCCATCTGACTCATTCTTTCTGTGGATGTTTTTTGGTTCAAAGCAAATAACAAGTGGTTTTTGTTGGGAAGCAAACAAATCACCAGACATTGGAAGCCCGTCACATACGAGCAACCCTAAATTAACAAAGCAGAGCATGCAGCCCGCTGCCCCTTTGTAGCCCTCACTGGTAAAGTGCTGCATGCATCTCAGTGCTTGTGAACAACCCTACAAAAACAAAACCGTGCTTGCCACTTAGCACTCATAAGCCGCCAGTGCTAATAAACCAGAGCATGTAGTGTAGTGTCTGTGAGCAACCCTGCAATAACAAACCAGTGTGTAAAGCCCAGGATGCAAGAGCAACCCTACAATAATAAATCCCTTGGTGTAACCCGCATAAATGACTGCACTAAGAAAACCAGGGCATGCCTTCCGGTCCTTATCACCAGCTCTACAGTCATGAACTGGCATGCACCTCTGATTCCCCATAAAACTAGGACTGGAAGGGAGATCCTGGATGATTGAGTCCAGCCCACTGCTACTGCTGGCAACCTCATCATATAATCCCATTCCTAAAGCTATTAAGCTCCATCTTAACCCTACAATAACAAACTGGTGTGTGCAACCCAGTGCACCCTACAATAACAAACCTGTGCTTGTGCACAGTTGAAAGGGGGGAGGGGGGGACATCTCACTGAGGGAACTGATTTTCATTTCAAGAGGGCTATTATAAGCTATCACTTAGAAAATTCTGAAGATATTTTAGCATCAACCAAAACCACACAGAGTAAGTCAGGACTATAGTAGGCAGCTTCCCAATGCTGACTGCCCAGGAAACATATTGACCCGCTATCCTGATTCCGTTTTAATCAGAGTATTAAGCTTTAAGTGAGTTTGGCATACTTAGGCTACACCTACTTTGGCCAACATTCTGTCTGTTTCATTTTCTGAAACTCGGGATAACTAACTTTATGATAGTGATGCTGAGTAGCCATTAATTCTCATTTCTTTCAGCTATTCCTCAACTCCAGCTTATGAGTTCTTCAATAAAAATCTCCCAAAGTTACCTTGGCGACTCATACGTTTGCCAAGCTGACAGATTTATGACAGTTACATATATAAATATTTATATGCTGCGGCAATGCAATTTTTAAGGGCAGATATACACACTCACACGGAGCCTCTTCAACTGAGGCTCTCGCAAGCCCTTTAACGTACTCAAGCAAAAGTCTGTGTCCGTGCACACACGTGTGTGCTCTCGCACACGCTTGCGCTTTAACATGCACATGCAGACTGTTAAACACACATTCACCAGACCCACAGAGACTCTCACCCAAGCCAGAACACACTAACACACATGCAACTTTAAGACGCACACCTGGACTCTCAAATGAACCAGCACAAACATCACCTCCCACAAACATACGCAGGCAGTCAGGCCAGAACACAGACACGCTCTGAAGTAAACATGTACACACCTTTATAATCCTGGTAACACATGCTGCCTTCCACAAAGACTCTCCAATAATCTAGCACATACAAGCAGACCTTTATGTATACAATGCACACACACACACACACTCAGTCAAACAAGCCACTGCTTACACACGCACGTTCTCATGCAATCTCTCAAGCAAGCTAGAATCACTCCCACACTCACGCAAGGCAGGATTCAGTCACACCTCATACAGTCAGATACAGATTTTTATTAATCACATACAGGCAAACTTACAAACACACATGGACAAATTCTCACACAAGACGAGACAGTTTCTGTGCCCTTGCCCCCCCTCTCCTCACCACACACACACACAGCCCTACTTCCCCTCTTTCGATTTTACTTTTCCCCTTTTGTAGCATCGGCCCAGACTGATGACCAGCGCAAATACTTGGCCTATAAATTCTGCTGATGAGTTCAGCTGTTTTGTTGTCTGGCAGAATAGATGGCAATGATACAAAGTCCAAAGGGAAAGAGAAGGGAGGGGGGGTCATTTATATGTTAACGACAGGAGCAATTTATTGGAGGAGCATGGATCTTTTATTTTCCCGAGGCCCAGGACGTGCTTTCTCAGCAGTCATTAACCCAAACCACGCTTGTAGCTCTCTTTCCCCTTGTTTTGTTTGAAAGTCTAAAAATAAAACCATTCTTTTGGCCTTAAAAATAGAACTGAGATGAAATCTCCTCCTCCACCCCCCTCCTGCTAGCGGATGCCTTCTCCTTCCATGTTGATGGGGTTTTGTATGTGTGCGTTAATAAAACATCACAAGGAAGTTGTGGGAAAGAGACCAAAAACCTCAGCTGTGACAACAAAGTGCTTTTCCGTTCCATGCTTGCCACTTGAATTCACCGCGGCTCTTCCTGATCTTGACGCGCGCTGGCTTGAACAGCATACACGGAAGAAAGAAAGCAGCAAAGAGGTCATATGAGCACGTAGGGTGTATTTTTTCTCCAGTGAAAGGACAGATGTGATGCAGGAATCCCAGCCTACCGGTTGCCAGGCCAAATTGTTGCCACTAGGATGACCAGATGTCCTGATTTTATAGGGACAGTCCCGATATTTGGGGCTTTTTCTTATATAGAGGCCTATTACTCCCCACCCCCTGTCCTGATTTTTCACACTTGCTATCTGGTCACCCTAGTTGCCACATCCGTAAATGATGCCTGATTATCCAGGAAGCTGCAGGCAACTGGAGTGTTGAGGTGAGAGTCAGGAAGTTCTGAGTTCTAATCCGAGCTTTGCCACAGACTCAAGGGGTGGCCAGGGGTAAGTGACTTCGGGTGAAGTCTCCCCAAGTGGCTTCTGATTTTAGGTGCCTCAGTTTGGAAGTGCTTTGACTTGACACACCAAGTGTTGGATTTTGGGAGGTGATGAGCATCCTGAACTCCAAACAGAAGTCAGTGCAAATCACAGCTTCTGAAAATTCAGTTCCAGCATGGATTGAGTGGGGTAGCCACAGCCACTGGCTCTCTTGAAAATGTTGGCTTTAACTTCTCAGTCTGTTTTCCCATCTATACAATGAATACACCCCACGACTCCTTCCCAGAGGCCGTGTGAGGAGTTTATTAATGTGTGTACAGCCCTGTGAACATGGAAAGTCCTAAGTGGTGTTATTTATTTACTGTTGTTGTGAGTAATGATGTCTGGGGAATCCCTCGAGAACATCAGAACCAGTCCAGTTCTCTGGCTGGTCTTTGACCCTGAGTCAAACGTTCTTTAAGACTGACAATATCTGGATATTTTTTGCAACCTTTCACTCTCACCTGCCTATGCATTTCTGGGCTATTAAAGTATCGGGAAGTGTTGTATAATCTGAGCTCTTGATGTATTTCTACCCTACTGGGAAGCGGGAAGTACCATAGAATTCTTATGAGAGCTCCATCGCACTATTGCAAACCCAGCCAGATCTAAACCTTTAAAGAGTTTGATGTTCAACCCTCACTGATTTTTGGTTGCTTAGGATCTGGTTCAGAGCCCTTTGAAGTCAATAGAAAGGCTTCTGTTGACTTCAGTGAGCGTTGGACCACGCCTTATTGTATACTACCGTCTAGCTATCTGATCTGTCTATCTAATTACAGATAGTTGTAACACTACATCTCTCTTCTTATTTCCCTCTCCCTTTTCCATTAGAGATGACCCGATAGATCACTCATCTTTTCTATTATTGCAATATTATGTAGCATATTTTTACTCTAAAACATCACAAGAACCTTCAGTCGTTTTAATTTTTTTCTCTCTCTTAAGAAGAAAGGGATCGCATAAAGAGAGAGAAAATTGAGCCTGTCTGGCATCTGAATTTCAAAGTTTACGGGTCTATTCAGGTTTAGGTTTTTGTTTCAGATCATTATGGATGTGGAGGCTAACTTTACCAAAGTTCTGGGCACAGGCTGGATCTAGGGATCTGATTTAGGCCCATCTCGAATAGAGAAATCTGTTGGACGCAGAGTCTTTCTAGTGGCTGCAAGTTTGAGAATAAAGCTGGGCTTGGGCATTATTTTAAGTGTTAGGAGCGTCCACATTTGAAATCACTTTCTAGGAATTAAAAATGATGATGCACCATAAATGTCCGTCTGTGCTTTTTGAGTGTGAAGTTAAAGAAGTAAAATAAATTTGCCGAGTAAGCTTTCTTGCGCCTCTTTTCCTTTCTTCAAAATTGTGGGTCTTCAAATACTCTGACAACCACGTTCAAAGAAGCTGTGTGTGTGTGTGTAGCCATTTTGAAGTAGGAACAGAAGTGAGTAGAATCCTTTAGGAATTTACTGCAACTCAGTAATGGATTTTGCTTGTTTTCAGGCCTAGTTTTAAAATGTCTTGTAAAAAAAATATCCCCAATGCATACTGTGTAGGAATTAATGTGGAGCTGGAGGAAAATTACTCTGCCTCTTATGCATTAAAAATTCCCCGTGACAGGAGCTCAAAACATTGCAAAAATGTGTTCTCTCTCTCTCTCTAATATTTTAGCAGCTCAGTGTAATTCTTGATTATTGTGGCTTTTGATATATTGGAAAGGGGACCTTGAGTATGGGATAAGTGCTCCTAGTATAGCTGTAAGATATGCAATCTAGAACACACAATATTATCTAAGTATAACAGAGTCTGCTGCATAGAAACCTCAGGCCAAAGCAGACCTAGCACTGGGCTGGGTTAAGCCAGATTCAAGCCCTATAGCATGTGGGCACAATTCCCTGGTGTAGCCTCATCGGTACCAATATGTAGGGTTGCCAACTTTCTAATCGCAAAAAAACGAACACCCCTGCCCTGCCCCTTCCCTGAGGTCCCACCCCCGCTTACTCCATCTCCCCGCCCCCCCCCATCGCTCGCTCTTCCCCACCCTCATTTTCAATGGGCTGGGGTAGGGGTTTGGGGTGAGGGCTCCAGCTGAGGGTGTGGGCTCTGGGGTGGGGCTGGGGATGAGGGATTTGGGGTACAGCAGGGGGCTCCGGGCTGGGGCAGGGGGTTGGGGCATGGGAAGGGGTGCAGAGTGCAGGCTCTGGGAGGGAATTTGGGTGCAGGAGGGGGGGTGGGCTCTGGGAGGGAGTTAGGGTGCAGGAGGGGGTTCTGAGCTGGGGCAGTGGGTTGGGGTGCAGGAGGGGATGAGGGCTCCGGCTGGTCACCGCAGTGCTTTATGCCTCAGTTTTCCCATCTGTAAAATGGGCATAATTATCTTTGTCTTCCTTGTAAAGTACTTTGCGATCTACTGATAACTTCCTTTCTTTGTCCCCTCCCAGGCTTGTGGAACACTGGAAACTTACACTAACCTTTAAATTTACACCCACCCTGTGGGGGGAAGCAGAATAGAATCCCCCCCCCCCTTCCTTGCTTGTGCTCGCGCTGAGTTCTTCATGCAGCAGTAAGACACCTACTGACAATGCAGTGATTGTGTTAGGAAAACACAGCGGCAGCTTTATGATGCAGCAGGAAATTATGTTCAGGGTGGGACTCTGACTAAGAGAAATGTGATTAAGTTAAGCAAAGAAAAAAATTAGGCTGACTACCAAGAGAAATGTCTTCCTCATATTGAGAACAGTTACTCTGTGAATGTCAATGGCCATTCCGAGGGCCGTGATGGAACCGTGTTGCTTGTGGTATTTAAAACAAGAGGGAGAAAATATGCTTTCAGTGCTATGTCCTGTACTTTCAAGTATACCACAATAGTGCACTGATATGAACTGGATATTGGAATTGGAACGGGCCAGATTTACAAAGCAGTTTGCCGTAGGAGTGCTAGTGCAAAACATAGTGCGATTGCACTAATTTGCATACCCAGTCACTATAGTTGTGGCTAGGAACTGGTTACACAAATAGCTGATTGGGTATTTACCCTGCGGAGTTACCTGCTTTGTTAACTGCATGTGCAAATGAGGTGTGCAACAGTGCTCCCGTTTCGTGTAACTGTGCCTATAAATTGCCTGAAAATCTGTCCCCAAAGATCTCTCCCATCTCTAGCTTAGATCATTCTATTTGCTGAGTAATAGATCACCCAGCGTTGGCCAATAAAACCAGCTTGGTTTTGAGAGGAAATATCAATTAAATGGGTAAATAAAGTGCGGGTTTTTTTGTTTTTCACCTAAATCTCCTTTTGTGTAGCCACCAGAGCGGAAAACCTGGGATTTGTTTAGGGTCGTTCTCAGGCTGTGAATGATAATTAGTTCCTTCAGTCACACTCTTTCTTGCTGTTCAAAAGAAAATATTCCTTATAGTTTTTATTGTAATGTATTATTAGTACACCTCTACCTCAATATAACGCTGTCCTCGGGAGCCAAAAAATATTACCGCGTTATAGGCGACACCACGTTATATTGGACTTGCTTTGATCCGCCGGAGTGCGCAGCCCCCCGCACCCCCCCGGAGCACTGCTTTACCGCGTTCTATCTGAATTCGTGTTCTTTCGAGGTAGCGGTGTATTAGGAAAATATACACCTGGGTCAAATTCTACTCTCCATTCAAACCATGACATTCCCATTGAATTCCATAGCATAAAGGTTTAGCTGTGGCCAGAATCTGCCTTTATGTGAATGCTTGAGCAGAAAAAGGATGGTTGATGGGATCCCAAGACTAGCATCGTATCTAAGGGAAATAGCATAGTCCAATGATTAAATTCCAGGCTGAGGATTCAGAAGGTCAGTGTTTCCAGTCCCAGCTCTGCCCATGATTTGCGGGACAAAAATATATAGGTCTCACTTTACAAAGGAGGTAGCATTATCCCCATTTTACAGATGGGGAAACTGAGGCACCACAAAGTGAAGTGACTTGCCCGAGGTCACCCAGCAGGCCAGTGTCAGAGCCTGGAATAGTATGCGGGTCTCCTGAGTCCAGTGCTCATTCTGCTATGCCACTCTGCTTCCCTTACGAAAGTTACTTCCCCTCTTTGCACCTCAGTTTCCCCACCGGTAAAATGTGTCTAATGATTTTTCCTTTGTAATGTGCATTGAGACCTATGGATCAAAAGGCCTATATATATGTCTACTATTACAATCACATTTGTTTATCCTTTGTGTTCGCACAGCACCTCACCCAACAAGTGCTCTGATTTGAGTGCTAGAGCGATACAAAGAATGATGCTATCTTCTTCCAGCAGAATCTTGAGAGAGGGGGACGGTGCCTAAAACAAGATTGGGGGGGTGGGGGGGAAGAGAGGAGAGAGAATCTTTTAAAGGTAGCAACACATCAAAGGTTTGATTCTAGTTTACAAATGCACACCCTGCCTGCCAGATGCAATCGGCTCCATCCACTTTCCTTCCAGCCCACGGAAAAGTGTCTGTACAAACGATCTCCAATGTCCTTACCTGAACTTTACAGCTTTAAGGGAGAGAAAGAGAGAGTATTTTTCGCTTTCTGAGGGCTTAGATCCATCTCAGACTCTGCGGGGGTCGGTTGGGTGGGTGGACCTGTTGGTATTGAAATACCTGATTCATTAGTGTGTCACCTTAGCTCCCCTTTGCTCTCCTTTAGGAGATATTCCAGCAGCGAGGAGCAGCTGACTGGTCCGGGCGTTCTCTCCCATTCAGCTTCCCCCTGGCTTCAGAAGGGAGTTGATTCTCATTTGGATGCCTGAACGGACACCAAGTGAGTGTCTTGTAATTGCACCACTTAGATCTTCTCTGGCAAGCCCAGAAACGAAGCTTTCAACCCAGTTCCTTAGGGGGCAGCCTGGGAGGAGCTAATATGGTCCATTTTCGGACCCGTAATCCATGTACTGGCCTTTCAGATCAGGTGTCGGAGTCTTTGCAAGAGTCCTGAGAAAACTCCATGGAAACATTTTGTACGGGAGATTCCTGACAGCTTGGTATGGTGGGCCTGATTCTGGCCTCGTTACGCCGGTGTAAATCAGGGCGACTCCACTGACCTTCATCAGCCCAGTTCTTGGTGACTCCATTCCTGTGCTTGGGACAGGGACGAGGGGGAGGGCAGGATTTCAGCCACCTTTGTGTTCCCCGTGTTTGGAGTCTGTGTATTTTAGAGACACCTTGGGTCTGCTGTAACTTGTGCTATGCTTCCCATGCTCCCCAGGGCAGCAGAGAATAGCTGTAGAGCAGAGCACTCTGGTAAAGCCCCCAGTGCTCCCTGCTCCACCCCTCCCCTGGGGGATGGGGGCAGGGTTGATGTAAATCCCGGGGAGCTATTCCAGAGGGGATGTTTCCACTCACTTTAAGGCCCTTTTGTACTCTCAAAGTGGCATAAAAAGGCCTCAGTGTCACTGATAATTGAGCCCGGTCGATTCACTTCAGTGTAACTGAGATCAGAATCTGGCTAGGTATCTACAGAATGGGACCTGATTTGGGAGAGAGCCATTCTAATGCACCATACTTTGTACAGCGCCTTGCACAAATACAGCATCCACAAATAATTAACAGAGTTCAAACATCTGCAGAGTCGAGTGTCAATTTCCTTCTGCTGCTGCTGTTAAACCTGGTGGGTTGAACAGAGGACCCAGCCCCAGGAACACTTGCTCCCGCCCCACTGCCTACTTGTATATTGTTTGAGAGGTGTGTGCAAGGGTGAAAAGGGCATATTGGTAGGGGAGGTTTTAGAAGACAGTCTCTGAGATGAAGAGAGTGGGGAAATCTGCTGCAGAGGAGAAGGCTCTCTCACCATTGGTGCCGGCAGAGAGTTGGACTTGGTGCTGGTAGAGGAGAGATGATAGAAACAAGCAGGAGCAGGCCGGTGACAAATGTGGAATGCAAAACAGCCCCATTCTGAGCAGAGCCCTGAGATCTGAAGAGGGGAGTCAGTGGGGCTGGCTGATGGGGAGGAGCCTTGTGCATTTCAGAGGACGTAGAGAAAGGCAGGGCAGCCAGTTTTTAGGCAAGGGGAAGGACTAGACCAGGAGCAGAGCTGGGCCTGAGCTTCCCCTCCTCTTCCCACTCCCGGCCTGGGAGGAGCACAACACTTCAGCACCCGCCTGGCTCCCTGCTACAAAAGATGCATCAGCTCCACAATCTCTCTTTAAGTATCACGTAAGGGTGGTAGGGCACTGGAGTGGGACTCAGGAGAACGCCATTCAGTTCAGAGCTCTGCCACTGGCCTGCTATGTCACCCTGGGCAAGTCACTTCCCACTGTATGCCTCAGTTTTCTTGTCTGTTAAAGGAGGATGATGGCATTGACCGCCTTCATAAAGTGTTTTGTGATCTAGAATGAAAAGTGCTGTGATAGTGAAGCCCACACACCTCCTGGGTGTCGTGTTCTGTCCCATCTAGTGGCTCTGAGGCCACTTAGAGAGAGAGATAAAATGAGTTTGCTCTACAGCCAGTTGGCTTTTAGCTCATGCGGTAGAGGCTCATGCACTAAGCTCCCGCGGCCGCAGGTTCGATCCCGCCTGCCAATGACCGGGGGTCTGTCAGCGTTACAATAGCATTAACTCCTGCCTCCCAGGTGCACATCTTTGGGCCCAACCCTGTGAAATGAACCCTGGGTGAAGAAGAGAAAGGAAGCAGCAACCCAACCAAACCCAGGCAGCCTCCTAAGCTGCTTGACCGCCCAGGAACAGCTAGTAAAGTGGGGAAAGCATTATGATTATAATTAGCAGTTGCTGGGGGAACGTGGAACAATGAGATTAGATCTTGGCAGGAAAGTGATAGCTTTTCAATTCCCCTTTAAGGAACTTTAGGTGCTTTGCCCTGCATTCCGCTCGGAGGAAAGCGCTAGTGTTAACTTCCATATTCTATCTTGGTCTCACTTACTCCTGCATTAGTATGTGCTGCAGTAATAACCGTAATCATTCTCAAAGGCCAAGTCATCAGATGACAGTTTTCCAGAGAGAGAGAGACCAGAGAAAGGAAGCGCCTTGATCTCCTGCTTAAGATAATGCCATACCTGGCAAACACATCCCTTGATCACATCAAAGGGGTTCATTCGGGTAAAATTACAAAGGCATGAAAATGAGCAGGGACCCCTTTGAAGTCAAGACAATTGGCGTCATCTTGCTGGTCATTTCTTATGGAGGTGACTCCATCTTTATTAATAATAAAATGGAACACTTGGATGGTTCCTTTCATCGTGAAAGTGGCTCTTAAACAGTAACTGATGCATACAGCACCCCTATGAGATCAGTCAGTAGTATTATCCCTACTTTAAAGATGGGGAAACTGAGGAAGGGAAGTTATGTAACTTGCCCCAGGCCACAGAGCAAGTCAGTATCTGAGATGTAATTAGAAATATCAGTGCAGATCCTCCCCTGGTGTAAATTGTCTTAGTTCCACAACAGAGCTGTGCCCCTAGGAGTTTTTGGCTTCCAGTCCTGTGTTTTAACCACTAGGCAAATGTGCTTTTTAGTCTCCTACCTATTCCTTCTTGGAGGTGGGGAGGATGATTGTAATGCAGTCTGGAACAGAGCAGGTTGGAACATTTTTGTCAAAACAGTTTTGTACCAGAAAATACCATTTTGCTGAAGCCAAAATTTTCCCTGAAAGCATATTGATTTCCACAACATTTGGGTGAGGGGGCAAAAAAATGAAAAACGGTTTTAAAAAATGGTGAAACTTCCCATGTCGGCATTTTTGGAACGAAATGTTTTGATTTTTCATTTTGAAATGTATTTTATGTTAAAAATAAAAAAGCTCAAAAACAAAACGTTGTTGATTAACCCCAAACAATTTTTCCCCCAAGTTTTGTTTTTGTGACAAATTTCAAAGTTTTGGCTTTTTGTCCCAGTTCAGGTTAGGCTTTACAAAGGAGTCCCAAACTCAGGAGGGTTTCAGGGGTATGATGCCAAATTAAAAAAAAAGTGCTCAGAGCACTCAGAATGCAAAGTTCTGTATGACTCTCCCCAGGAGTTCCCTGCTCTAAACTCCTTCAGAGAGAACAAGCCAGTTATCCTTCCTCCCAGTCCTTTCCTGCTGTAGCCACTAGACCCCACTGCTTTCTAAAGCTACGCGTAGAACCCAGGAGTCCTGACTATCAGCCCAACCTGCTCTAAACTCTAGAGAACACTTCCTTCCAGAATTAGCAATTAACTCTAGCAAGCCCTGATTCCCAGTTTCCCTGCCTAAGCATGAAACTAAACTGCTTTCCTTCATCCTGACTCCCACCCTCCCTACTCTAAATCTGACACCCCCCCCCCCCCCCCCCCCCCCCCCCCCCCCCCCCCCCCCCCCCCCCCCCCCCCCCACCCCCTAGNGATAGAAGGCTGCTGACCGAGGTTACCAGTCCATAGGCTGGGTTCTAACAAAAACGTGCCACCCACCAATGAAGTGGGTTTGAATTGTCATGAGCACCGACTGGAACGTAGGTGGACAATCACACAGGACAATTAAGTTAAGTCCAACAGAAAACAGCACACATGCTGATGAAGTACATATTGGAAGATAGATGAACTTTACCATTTCATCTGAGCATTGTATGCTACAGTAAATATCAGAGGTAATGATATTGACTTTAAGGTTTTACAGCTCCAAATGTCACTTCTGCTCTATCTAGAACTCCTTTTGATTTGATTTACATTTCCCCCTCCATCCCCGCCTCTTACGCTGAGAGCTGCAGAAGGGGGCTGCCGGAAAGCGGGTCTCTCTCTCTTGTTGGTTTTCATGTCACTGATCCCTGGCCCGGGCTTCAGAACTAATTCGCTGGCCCTTTGTCTCCTGCTTTCATCCTGATTGTAAATAACCCTGCTCCAGGTCAAATGGATCAAGTATCAGCAGCCTGCAAAGGGAGGTTAGTTGCTAAAGGTTGCTGTGCAGAAAGGTCAAAAAAGCATTAGCAGCAATTTCAGCCGACCGACACCAGCCCAAGGAATTGGAAAGGCTCATAAGCATAACGTTTATACCGTTCTCCCAAGCCCTTACTAAGTAATCTGCATGGTGCCCCAATGGCATAGGCAGCATGGTCACTGTTTGGCTATAGATGGGTCAGAACTGAACCTGTTGACTTGAATGTTCCTGCATTATGAAGCTGGCCCCTTCCTCTATAATGGGCTGAATTGAAACCCTGGATTTGAACAATCCCAGATCTTTAGAAAGTTTGGGCCAGGTCTATCGTTTAGACTAGCGCTGAATAGGAAATGGTTTTCCCATCCCGGGAGAGTTTTTGAGATTTTGATATTTTCCCCGATCCCAGAATGGGATAAAACGTTAAAATGTTCACCAACCGATAATCCAGTCCATGAATAAGTAAATCATAAACAAACGGAAAAGGATAAGGCCGGTCAAAACATTTTGCTTTGATTCGGACCATTTTGAAGTGTTTTAATGTTTTCTTTAGTATAACTTAACAACGTTTTCAAAACCAAAAAGTCATTGCGAATCAAAAAGCAAAATTTTGCTCTGACAGTGTCAACACGAGACATTGAAATTGTTTCTTCACAAAAGGTTGTGAAACAGGAGGGTTGACAAAACCAGTTTCATGCCAACCGTTTTGGTTTGGACAAATCGACATTTTCCAGTTAAAAAATAAACGTCAGCAAAATCCCAGCCGGATCTAGCTCAGACCCATCTCTACATCCAGGAAGGCTGCAGACCTGACCCTTTCAAATGTGCCCTAGTCCCTAAGAAAGGAAGTGTCTTTTTTCCTTTCTTTATTGTAAGTGTTGCTGAATGGAAGTCACTCTCCAGAGCAGAAGGAATTTGAAAGGGCCTGTTCTGTAAGGCAGCAAATTTAATTCACTAGCTCACGATCAAACAAAGAATCAATGACAGAGCCAGGTGTAGAAGTCTGGAGATTCCAGCTCTCGAGCCATTAAAGGGGAGGGTTCAAAGAGGGAAGATACGAGGACTCATTTAGTACAGAATCACGATGTTGAGAACAACATTAATCAATGAAACAAAGGAGGTCGTCTTAAAGTATATTAAGAACAAAAATAATCCTGACAATGGTATTGGTCCATTGCTAGATAAAAATGGAATATTATTAATAATAATAATAGAAAAAGCAGAAGTATTTGAGAAATATTTCTGTTCTGTATTAGGGGGAAAAAACAGATGATGGAGTCTCCTAACACTCTTTCCATTCCGCTAGTATCTCAGGAGGCTGTAAAACAGCAGCTACTTAAGTTCAGCATTTTTAAATTAGTAGGTCTAGATACCTTGCATCCAAGAGTTTTAAAAGAGCTGGCTAAGGCCATAGCTGGACTGCTAATGTCTTGGACCACTACGGAAGTTCTAGAAGACTGGAAGAAAACTAATGCTGTGCCACTATTTAAAAAGGGTAAATGGGATGAACTGAGTAATTATAGTCCTGTCAGCCTGACATCAATGTCAGCAAGATAATGGAGCAGCCGATAGCGTACTTGAATAATAAAGAATTAAAGTAGGGTAATATAATTAATGCCAATCAACATGGGTTTATGGTAAATAGATGCTGTCAAACTAATTAGCTATATTTTTGATGAGATTACAAGTTTTGTTGTTAAAGGTAATAATGTTGATATCATACACTTAGCATTCTGTAAGGTGTTTGACTTGGTGCTGCATGACATTTTGATTAAAAAAGCTATAACGATATAAAATTAACATGGCACACAATAAGTGGATTGAAAGCTGGCTAACTGATAGATCTCAAAATGTAATTGCAAATGGAGAATCGTCATCGATCCGGTGTGTTTCAGTGAGGTACCCCAAGGAACTGTTCTTGGCCCTAACACATTAACATTTTTACCAATGACATCGAAGAAAACATAAAATCATCCCTGAAAAAATCTGCATATGACGCACAAATTGGGGGAGTGGTAAATAACAAAGAAGACAGGCCACTGATTCAGAGCGATCCAGGTAGCATGGTAAACTGGGGGCAAGCAAGCAACATGCATTTTAATATGGCTAAATGTAAATGTATACATCCAGGAGCAAAGAATACAGGCCATACTTTCAGGGCAGGGTACTATATCCTGGGAAGCAGTGACTCTGAAAAAGATTTGGGGGTCATGATGGAGAGTTAGGGGAATATGAGTTCCCTGTGCAATGCTGTGGCCAGAAGAGCTAATGTGGTGCATTAACAAGGGACTCTTTTGTAGGAGTAGAGAGGTTATCTTACCTCTGTATATTCAGCACTGTATATTGGAGACCACTGCTGGAATACTGGGTCCAGTTCTGGTGCCCAGAATTCAAGCAGGATGTTGAGAAATTGGAGGGGAATCAGAGAAGAGACACGAGAATGATAAAAGGATTAGAAAACCTGCCTTATCATGAGAGACTCAAAGAGCACAATCTATTTAGCTTAACAAAGAGAATGTTAAGGAGTAACCTGATCACTATAAGTGCCTACCTAGGGAACAAATATTTACTAATGGACTCTAGTCTAGCAGAGAAGGTCTAGCAGCATGATCCCATGGCTGGAAGTTGAAGCTAGATCAATTCAGATGCAAATAAGCCATACATTTTTAATGGTGAGAGTAATTAACCATTGGAACAATTTACCAAGGGTCATGGTGGAGTCTTCATTACTGACCATTTTTAAATCAAGATTGGATGTTCTACACACACACACATTTTATAAGGACTAAGGTACTGAAACACACGTGTAACTTTAAGAATGTGAATAATCTCATTGACTTCAATGAGAGTGTCCATGTTCTTTAAGGACCCATGTGTACAAGTACTTTGCTGAATCAGGATCTCAATGAAAGGTCTTTGTTTGGCTGAGAGATGACTAAGGGGCTGAGAAATAAACACACCCATGTGAGGAATATGGGCATCAATGACTGAGGGGGACTTATTTAACGTGATCTATGGGGACATGTCTAAGAGGAATGGGATACAATTAAACAAAGGAAATATTAAGATGAAGATCAGCAATAAAAAGCTACTTGTTAGTGAAGTATATAAGACCATGGAACAATCTCCCAATTGTGGAAGAGCCACAGCTTGGTCTATTTACAAGTGTATTAGACAAAATAGTAGAAAATATAGAGGGAGGAAAGTTCAGGCATCGGTGAGGAAAATGACTGGATGACCTGCAGAAATAGATCATTTTTGTTTCTTATTTCTGATACTGTCAACTATTGTCCTATAAATCTAACTTCTATCAAAGTCAAATAATGGAATATAAAGAGGGACAAAATCCCTAAACTTCTAGCGGTCAATAGAATTATGAGCCATCAACAGGATGATCTTAACCACGATCCGATCAGTGGATGAAGGAAAGCAGGAGAGATAATCCATTGCGATTTGAGTAAAGAATTTGATGTGCGGTGTCTCAAAATCTTTCCCTCAAAAGGAAATTCAGATTGGCTTAGATACTGTCACTTCCATTGAAGGACCAGAAACAAGGGTAATGATCAACCACTGAGTATCCAACTGAGAGGAAGTGTCTACAGAAAGACTGCAGTGATCTTATCTGTCTTCACGTCTTCATCCATGATGTGGACGAGGGAGTAAACAGACTGGTTATGGCATTTGTAGTTGATACTCCTAGAAAATACGGTTTCTCTAGGAGGGTGGTGAAGCACTGGAACGGGTTACCTAGGGAGGTGGTGGAATCTCCATCCTTAGAAGTTTTTAAGGCCCGGCTTGACAAAGCCCTGGCTGGGATGATTTAGTTGGTGTCGGTCCTGCTTAGATGACCTCCTGAGGTCTATGATTCTATATTAAATTAAGCAGAGTTCTGAACACTCACTAAGACAGGATCTAGCACACAGGAACTTAGAAAGATTATTATAATGGCAGAGCATTTCTTTAAGGGCAGGTTATTTCATAACTGTCCAGTAGGGGGTTTCTTGCATCTTCTGGTACTGGACACGTCTGGTGTCAGCAGAAGGCAGCAGACTAGATTGACCACTGTTCTAATCCAGTGTGGCAATTCCTATGTTGCTATTATAACAGGGGAGAGGAGGCACTAAGATGTTTGATCATTTGCCAAAGGTGCCACAGGGAGCCCATGACAGAGTTGGGAATAAAAGGCCTGATTCTCGTTTACACTGAGATTCCTTTACCACAGTGTAAAGGGGCCTTAATGTGGGTGTCAGTCACATTACATTTTATGGCCCCTCTCCACTGCTAGGATGGTGTAAATGGACCAAAGTTTAAATGAGAATCTGGCCCATTATCTCAGAGTCTTGACCACCAGTCCCTTGCTTTACCCAGTAGACAACACTTCTATTACAGGGGTCCCTCGAACAGTAATTGACAGACTTTGGCAAGGAAAGGCATAAAGAATAAGAGACGTTTAATTGAGATTTTTTTTTTTTTTCATTCAGATGTATTGTGGAGCTTCCCTTTACACGACAGTCTCACTTTCAGCCTGGATCTCCACAGATTGTAGCCTAATGTTCTTTATCATTACACCCCTGCTGCCCTATGGATACCCAGCCCCGCCTCACACAGAGTTTGTGGGAGTTACACGTGCCTATAGTAACCCCAAGTCTGGGATAATTACTTCTGACCAGAACATGGGTGCCTCCCAGAGCTAACATTGAACAGCATATGCCTTGGCTGGGATGATTTAGTTGGGGTTGGTCCTGCTTTGAGCAGGGGGTTGGACTAGATACCTCCTGAGGTCTCTTCCAACCCTAATCTTCTATGATTCTATGGTATGCTAAAGTTGTGCTTTAAAGGTGATCTACATGGTACACACAGAATATCCTGTAGATGCTGGAACTGGGAAAAGACCAACATGTAACCTTCAATCTGATTGCTTTTTGTGTGGATTGTCTGATTATTTGGGGGAGGGAGGAACAGAGCAGTTCCCTACCTCACCGCCCGACCCCGAGAACCAAGCAGCTTAAATCTATTCAAAATCAAAGTTACTCTAAAAAGGAAGGATGGTTTTGTGGTTAAGGCATTGGGCTCTGACTCAGGAGACCTGGGTTTAATTCCTTGGTGTGCTACAAACACCTAATGTGTCCTCCCTGTCTCTCAGTTCCCCATCTGTAAAATAACAACAACCCCGGTCTCCCAGCCTTTGTCTGTTTGTCTGTGAACTCTTTGGGGGTGGAGACTCTTGCGTACTATATGTCTGCACAGTGCCAAGCACAATGGGTGCTGATTGTGGGCAGGGCCTTTGTTTGCTACCATATCAAAATAGTTGCCTTAGGAAACAGCTTAGGTTCTATTTAAAGAATAAACAACTGCCACATGTTCCTCCTCTGGATTCAGACTCTGTTTCAACATAGAGTGGCCTGGCAGACTGCAGTCTCTGCTGGTATATGCTGCCCCGAAGGAACGGGGGTAGGCGAATGCATTTTAATTTACTCAGACCCGTCCTCCTTTGTTGTGCTGTGCTGCAGCGCTAGCCATTTCCCGGCTTCGGTGGTCCGTGCCGGATTCAATCTGAAAGGTCAGCCAGAGGGGGGAGGCCAGGTCACCGCGGAGACCTGGCCTGTCGGAACGCTGTGTTTAATTACACACCCATTTACTGCCGCCCGTCAGGAGGCAGGGAGCTTGTCCCATGGAAAGGTCGGGCTTTGTGTGGTGGCTTTACCCAAATTGCGCAAGGAGGAATGGAAGTGAATAATATAATGAATATACGGCCAGACCCCGGCATGCGCAGCGCACTTGTGTGCTTGGTTCATCTGGACTGTAACTCCTTCCCTGGCCTTTCCAGAGAGAGATGGGACAGAAGTGAATGCTCTTCCACGTCAATGGAAATGCCATTGTATTTTGCTTCTCTGGTCAATGGTATAATTTCAATTCATGATGTCGCAACAGCAGCGGACTCACAAAAATGCATAAACCACAAAAGGCAATGGATGGATGCTTATCCAATGGCTACCCAAACTCAACCGAGCATCTTGCGTCAGGATGGAATTCTAATGGCCAATATTTCTTGCTTATGGATAGGTTGGAAATCTTTCTGTCTTTGGGTTTTCTATTGGTGTCCATCACCACAGTACCTTTTGTACGGCAGGCTGAGAAACTTTCAACAAACCTTCCCACCCCCTTGGAAAATTCCATTTCACAGAAACCAAAACATTTAGTTTTCTCAGGTCTAACATGGAATTGGCTAGACAGACCCACCCACCTCAGTACAGCCTGGTGGTGAGGGCATTACCCTGGGATGGAGTAGACCCAGGTTCGGCTCATTCCACATCAGAGTGGAAATCAATACTAAAACCTTGAAATCTTTCACAAAATGGAAATGTTATTTTTCAGCCAGCCCCAGTCTTTGGCTCTTCTCCAGCAATAAGAAGCTGTGCTTGGGGTGTTTTTTGTTTGTTTGTTTTTGGTTTCTATTGGGAGGGGACCACTGTTGTTGCTATTATTATTTATTTGTATTGCAGTAGTACCTAGAGGCCACAATCAAGACCATGGCCCCATTATGTCCATTGTGTGCCAGTCACTGCGTTATATTAACCAAATGTCATCAAACCTAAAAGTTTAGATTTGTTTCCAGTCTGAAGGTTTGGGGCTATTTTTCTCATTCCCAATTACTCACAGAATTTGGTGCCATTCGTTGGCCTTATGGGATACTCTTCTGTAATCAACTCGGTCTGTTCTGGTAGGTTAAAAAAAAGTTACTATGTCACATAACCGCTCTGTATCAACTTCGCACTATCACACCCGCTGTGTGGAAAGGAAATCCAGCTGTCTGCCACAGATAGATCAAATGACCATTCAGGACCAGCAGGGCGTGTGCGTGTGTGTGTGTGTGTTTGAGAGAGAGAGAGAGTGTTATAGAGAAGAAAGGAACTCAGCAACTTACTACCTCCATGATTTCCTAACATGGACAAATGCAAGGATAACTCAAGTTGCCAACTACATTACAGATTAATAACTGGCCAGCATTTAGGATAAACTCCATAAACAGGAGCAATGAGATGAAATTGAGAAAGCAGCTTAGGCTGAATCGCAGGAAAAATTCCCTATCATTGGAGTCAATTTGACTCTGCAACCATCTCCCAAGGAAAGTATCAAAGCTCTATTGCTTGACTCACTTACTGTAGAACTATAGAGGACAAAAAGCTGGGAAATATACAGTAGCGAACCATTGTGTACTAGGAAAGGGCTGGACTAGCTAACTTACCAGGTATCTGCTGTCTTTTATTTCTATGATTCTTTATGACTTGATTTACTTGACCTTACAAGGTCTGTGGGATCCTTATTACCTTCACTGAATCAATGGCAGTTATATGGGTGTTCAGCATCATACAGGCTTAAATGACATAATTTTATATTACCCTACAGAGTGCTGCTAATGTATGGTTCGATCATTAAAATGGCATGTGTCTGTTCTGTGGTGGTGGTGAAGTGTGAATGGAACACCTGCCTCTATTGAAGATGCTGGTTTATGATCAAATTATTATGATTGTAGCATGTAGAGGCTCTGGTTCTGGGTCACGGGCCACAGTGCTGGGGCTGTAGTTTCTTTCCCCAAAAGCTAACAATCTCAGACTCCAGTCCTGCAAACACTATGGTACTTACAGGGCGCTTATCACCAGAGTACCTGAGCACCTCACACTCTTTAAACATATTTATCCTCACCACGCCCCTATGCAGGGCTGTGCTCTTTTTCCTTTTTACATGGGGAACCGAGGCACAGAGAGACTACGTGACTTGTATAAGGTCACACGGGAAGTCTCTGATGGAGCAGGGAGTTGGACTCCAGTTCCCCAAGTCCTACTTTAGTGCTTTGACCATGAGAACACCCTTCCTTTGTTACTAAACTTCTCAACTGTACTGCCATGAGTGGTCCCAGTGATGTCCCACTGGGGCCTAACTAATAAACCCTTTTCTATTTATCTACTTAAATGGTCATATTTTGGAGGTAGGGACTTTTTTCCCCTGCATGTTTGTACAGCACCTAGCACAATGGAGCCTCTACCCTGCCTGGGGCTTTTGGAATATAAATTATGCAGCTCAAGGCCATCTCTAGTTACTTGGGTTATCCCTATGGATATAGACATTGATTCCTAACAAATCTAGGTTTAACTTCTACCTTTCTTAAACCTTTGTTATAGGCGTATGTCTATCCTTAATCTATTCTGCACTGCAGGGGAGTTTGACACAGCACACAGAACAATAGACCTGTTAGAATCTAAAATCATGGCTTGGTCTGGATTCCGCTCTCCTTATTTCCATTTTCTCCTTCCTTCCCCCATCTCCAGGGTTAGCATGGTCTAAAGTCAGTGTTAAAATAGAGTATGTCTAAATGCGGACATCTGTGTGGCTTCAATGATGTGCTCTGAACTGAGGGTTCACTGACACCTTAATTGTCTGTCAAAGTGCTTTCGGGGGAGAGGTTAGGATCGGGAACCTTCTTCAACTAGTGTTTGCTAGTGCTTGGAGAGCTCAGACAAAAGACCGTAAAGATCAATGTAGAGTTCTTATAACTATGATTAGCCTTTTTAAAATGTTATCTTCTCTTGTTATGAAGGGTAACAATTCATTAAAATTAAGCGGTAACATAGGCCTATTTTATACTCTCTCTCACACACACATATGCATATGTATGTGTATGTATATATATATATATATATATGAAAATTACCATGGGGTAGATTGTAATTCTACAATCTGCTCTGAGTAAGAGACAGAATGTAACTGCACTGATCTAGGAGCAGATCAGAAGCACAGTTCTTTCTTAGCTCTCCCATAACTCTGTGGAGAGAGTAAATTACTTCACCCCTTACTATGTGCCCGGCTGGCCACTTTGGCTTCTTTCCATCCCTCTTCACCCCTTCCTTATCCAGATACTTGCAACAAGGATATCAGGTGAGTAGCCGCTGCTCTCCCTTCCATGCTTCAAATCACAATCTCCGCAAGAGAGTAAAGGGCAGCCTTCCTGACTGAGAAAGGACTGTGACAGCCTCATCCCTTGTGCGTATGTGTGTATATGTGTACACAGACACACACACACATATGTTAATGATAATTTCATTCTGTGCACTGCTAGCTGATGCATAGAGATCTATCTTCTCTTTGGTTCATGAGTTTGGAATAAAGGCATTGAGAGATCACAGGTTCCTTATCCCGTTTCTAAGCCAGACTCTGAAGGTTAAAAAGAAATGTATCAAAGGAACTGAAAGAAACACACACACAAAATGTTCCTCCAGCACTAAAAGTCAAAGCTGAATTCGATATTCAGAACTTTTTTTTTTTAACTGAAACCTCCAATAATTGCCTCACGTTTGTGGGAATGTAAATTACTCTTTTTTGGTCTCTATATGGGGAGCAAGGAGATGAATAGGAGTCTAAATTGGTTTTGCTTCCTGTTCCCTGTAGTGGATGCAGGATTAGTCCACTGTGCCTCTTTGCCCTTCCATTTCCTTGAAGACATGGGAAACCTTCATTTTGCCAGTAGTTACTTACTCATTAAAATGAATCAAACAAGCCAGATTGTAGCAGGCATTTGAAAACCTGCTATCTGTCAAGAATTTTAAATTTAAAATTAACATTGAGTCCTCCTTTAAGACAAAAACCTTGACCTTAAGTTGCGTAGTGATTGGCAAGCGCTCCCCATCCCCTGACTCGATTAACATTTAAATGCCATTTTGTGTGAATATGAGTGGTGCCTTTGGAACAAACAAATTACTAATGTCTTCCTGCAGGAATGGAGCATCAGAGGTGCCTTATTAATTTGATGCCTAATTGAAAATCCTTCCCTTATTCCTGGGAGGTCAAAGGGGGCTGTGGTGTGGGTGTGTGGAGAGGGGAGGGCGGGGGGGCATTGGGAAGTGGTAACTCATGGCCCTTACAGGTGATATCACAATTAATCCAAACTTCTTTTATTTTGTTTCAGGGCCAATGATACAGGAGTGAGTGGGAGGGAAAGGTATTTTTAAAGGGATGAGTGTGCCTAGGAAATAAAAATGTTTAGGATTTGCACTTCTAGAGAACCTTCTATGAAGCAAAGCTTGAGTAGTAATCTGCAAACATTAATTAAGCCTCATGGCATGGTGTACAGTAGATTCACACAATCCAGATGGGTAAACTCAGGCATTGAGGCATTAAGTAAATTTCCTGATCACTCACCAGATCAGAGCCAGAGCCAGGAACAGAACCTAGGAGCTCTCAGCCATCAAGGACCATGCACAAAGCATTGTGGTCTCCAAGGAGAGCAATGTATTTGTATCTGAATTTGGAAACAGTTAAGATTCAGATCAAAATTTGGAACCAAACTTCCCCCCTCGGCCCAGTCTTTAATTATGAACCCTCCACCCAAATGTGGCTATTTCACCAGGCCCCAGCCCAGCACATGATAGATAGTGCCTGATCAAGCAAAGCACTTGATCATGTGCATAATTCTAAGCACATGAGTAATCCTGCTGATTTTATTTGGGCTACTGCTGCTGAAAGTTCTGCATGTGCTTAAATGTTTTGCCATATCAGGGCCTTATATATATATATAAAAAATAAAAGAAATCCAGTTAATTTAGTGGAAATAATAATCCCCAAATCTCCATGATCATAATGAACCTGAACCCCAAATAGTGAAAAGATAGCATTAATTAGTAATGGCTGAATTTTCAAAATGTCTGTATGTTCAAGTTTGATAAATTTCTGATGAGTTTATAGGAGGGGGTTGCTTGTGAGAGCAGGAAAGCTAGACTCAGTGACTGAGGAGGTCCCTTCCAGTCCTCCGTTCTTACGTTTGGTTCCGAGACGTGTCCACAATAACGTTATGAGTTTAGTGTGAAAGCTTTTATCCTTGCCCCAAAGAGTTCACAATCTAAACTGACAAGACAGACAAAGTGGTTAAGCCTCCAATTCTGCAAACGGTTATGCATGTGCTTTAACTAAGTGTCATTGGAGTCCGTGGAAAAGCCAAACATATGCATAGAATTTGCAAGATCAGGACGAAAGAGTTTCCCAGGGTTAAACAGAACTGTAACAGAACTCAGATTTTCTAAATCCTCATCTAGTGCCCCATCCTCTTCCAAAGCCGTTCCCCCCAACAGTGATGCTAATGCACTTGTATCTTCTTTCCTAATGTGTTTCTTTTACTTCCCCACCATTTGGGGGAATAGTACTCAGTGTATCTTGCAGTTTTGAGCCCCTGGAGACCCTTGAACTTCAAGGATGTTTGAAATCCCGAACCAGATCTGAGTTTTGCAGGCAAACCCATCTCTAATATTTCCCTGCTTTGCGTCCCAGGGAGAGATCTTGGCAGGGGAGAGGATAAAAGAGAATGCTTTGCCAACCAAGGCATTTCTCAGCCAGCACTAATTGTGCAAATGGGGAGGAATTTGTAAGTTGCAAAGGTGCTGCTCAGAGAACAGCAGAATTTTCTGCTATATCTTATAAATAAATATGAATATGCAAATTACAAATGGGCTTCTTTCCTCCCCCCCCAGATAATGCCCACTGTCTCCTTCAAATGATGTCAATTTGACATTGCACATTTTCATGTTACACAGAGGAATCCTTATACACTGGACCCAGGACTTGTGTTCAGAGCAGGGGTTGTTGTTTTTTACTGTCTCGTTAATTCTGTGTACGGTTGTTGCTCAGTCACTTTACAAAGTTACAATATTCAGTTTCTGAGCAAAGGTTGATGAGACGTATTATGTTTTTAGCTACTCCATTGTCTCGCCTCTTCCAAGTGGGTTTCCCAATAGCTATTTCTCTCCCTCCCCTTCCTGCTGGGAGTGGACCGTGGGCATTCCCCTCTCTTAGAAACACTGTCTGGCAGAGCACGCTTACGTTCTGTGTTGCACTTGCTCTGCCTTAAGATTCCTCTTCTTCAGACCTTTACGTTATAGCCTGAGGAAAAGCTGCTTCTGACCCAAACGCAAGCACGCAGCTTGCGGGGAACTCTGTTCTTGCAAGATTTCCAGCTCAGTGGGACTAAAAGGTTTGGGTCTCTTGGATGGGTCTGCAGACTTCGGTCTATCTAAGGCAGCGGTGCTCAAACTTTAGCAACCCGAGGACCCCCATTTTTATTTAAAATTTTTCGCAGACCCCCAAACCCGCCACTCAGCCCCAGCCCCCACCCCCGCCCCACCTCTTCCCGCCCCTTCCCCCGAGCGCACCCCAGCTGTTCCGCAGTGTGCAGGAGGCCCTGGGAGGGAGGGGGAAGAGTTGATCAGCGGGGCTGGCGGCCCTGGACATGACTTGCGGACCCCCTGGAGTCCCCGTTTGGGAAACCCTCATATAAGGTACTTGTATTGACTCCCTCGCTGTACTATATGAGCGCTTGACAGTCTAGAAATGTATTTATCCTCACACACCCCTGTGGGGGAGGGCAGTGTACTTCCTCCATTTGCAGCTGGGGAACTGAGGCACAGAGAAGCTAAGGGTCAGATGTTTAAAGGTATTTAGGTCCACTGGTTGCATGGAATTAGGTGCCTAAATACCTTTAAACACACTTCCGCGGTCACACAGGACAGCTATGGGAACTGAGCCCAGATTAGTACCTTAACCACTTTTCCTCACCACTTTCAAGTGTTCAACTGAATCGAATCCAGGGTTCAAGCCTTTTCCTAGCTGTTCATCACTATAGTGCCTTTCCGTCTATTTATATTGGAGTCATATGTGTGACGTCTGTTTGTTATCGACACCTACCTGGAACACATGATGGGGGGAGATGGTGTAAAGGTTTCATCTACATAAGTTTGGCATGTGCACCTTGATCACAATGTGCTGAATGAAGTGCTCGTTTCTGAATATACTGTCAGCCCACCAGCAATTATATTACTCTCTTGTGATCTCAGCCTTGTTTTTTTCCATCTAGAGGAGATGGATCAGTGGGCAGAGTGCAGGTGACGTGGTCAAAGGTGCGTGATAGATGCAATTTATCACACCATTCCGTTGTTTATCATGTGGGGCTGCAATTTATCACATCACCACCATAAATCTATACACAAACATCCACACACTCGGGGTAATAAGGTCAGAAACCTGAAAAGCATGTTCGTTTTTTGTTTGGGTGTTTATGAGCTGGATATACACATATATACACATATACTTCCTGCCAAGTAATGTTGACTTAACCTTTTAAGCAAAATCCAAACATAACAAGATTCCTTTATTTCTAAGCTGGATGATCTCGAATAATGATCATTTTGTGGGAGGCAGGGGGCTTGTCATCAGTAAAAGTCCAATACTGTAGCTAAATCGGTATCAATGCATGGGAGAACTCCATGATCTCAACATCACTGAAGACAGAGCTGGAAAGGACAGCCTAGCTCCTGAGCCTGCCAATGCAAGATCATTCTCTGATGTACATTTTCCGTTGTTCTGTCTGATCTAATATTCAAAGCAATGAAGTGTTCCCATTTCCTTTGGTAGGTATTGGCTAATGTATTTTCCTTCTTAGGAAAATTCTCCCTGATATTAAGCCTACAATTTTCTTTGCTTATTTCCATATAACATGATCAGCATGTGGACATTTTGTACAAGAGCTGAGGGCAAATTGTACTCTACATAAAATTATCCTCCTGTACCATTCTCACCTAATAGTAATGGGGTCCTCTAGCACACCCATTGCTTCCATAAGCTTTCTACCTTTCATGGAGGTTTAGGTTGGATATTAGGAAAAACTTTTTCACTGGGAGGGTGGTGAAGCCATGGCATGGGTTACCTAGGGAGGTGGTGGAATCTCCTTCCTTAAAGGTTTTTAAGGTCCGGCTTGACAAAGCCCTGGCTGGGATGATTTAGTTGGGGATTGGTGCTGCTTTGAGCAGGAGGTTGGACTAGATGACCTCCCTGAGGTTCCTTCCAACCCTGATATTCTATGATTCTATGAATCTGTCATAGCTAAAAGTGGGGAGGAGGGCAGACCATATCCCACTAATGTGAATGTGGAGTTACACTGTTGAATTGGTTGGAGTTACTTCAGATTCACACCAAGGGAATGGGACCATATTGGCCCCATGCTGCAACACGGGATCATACAGGAAAATATAATGCTAACTAGAAAAGTGTACAAATTTTCCATAACATTTTTTAAACTGTGTGTATGTGTGTGTGTTCTATTGGGGTTTTTTTAAGTGCAACTTTTTAGGGTTTTTGACGAAAAGTAAACATTTGTCAGTAAAATTATTCAGTGTTTAGTTTTTGAAAATAAATATATTGAAAATGGGTTTTTTTTAAATCAAACAGAATGTTGGGTTTCAGTTTTTACCAAATAAAGGGAATTTTGAATGAAACAAAAAAAAATTCCATGAAATGTTCATTTAGGGGGGGGAAAGGCTGTTTTTCATCGAAAACCAGTTTTAATGGAAAATGTTCAAACAGCTCTAGGAAAAATGAGGGGCCTTACAAGATTCTGTAGGATTCCTTCAAAATAGCATTGCTGGAACCTCCAGCTCATGCTTCTGCATTTTTGAGGTTTCTAATTCATGAACACAGCACAAGAACATCTGGTTGTCCAGGGACAGAGGAAACATTTTGGGACATGTCGCATAATGGAGGGCAAAGGTTTGTGTGTGCTCATGTTGGGATCCAGGGAAAGAGGGGGGTCAGTGAGGGATTTCAAAATGAGTTTGCTTTTATTTAATCACACACCCAGCATCCTTCACGGTGCTTCAAAAAGCTTTCCATACAAACCAAATAAAATGCATGATAAAATATGGACTCTCAACAAAAATTCAAATAACCATCCCAGTACAAGCCCATAAATAAAGATCTAGCTAGTGAGACACCCGCAAAATACATTTTCAAAAGGCTTTTAAACTGATTAAGGGAGTCTACTTCATGTATATTGAAATTGTACTGGTACATTTTCCTACACAGAGCAGCCAGCCGGCCAAGGAAGAGTAGGTAAATGGTAGTCCAGACTATTAGTTTGCAAGAACTATAAAACAAGATCTTGTAACAGGTTGCCCCAAGAAATAAGTCATTGTTAAATCTTAGAGGGAAGGTTTAGGGGGGAGGGGGGGTTGCTTGTTTATCTTTTAATAATAAAACAAAGTGTTACAAGCCTCAGCAATAGCTCATCCATCTATACGGCGAAAAAGCAACATTGTCATTTCAAACTTCTGCTGTCTGCTTCACTTCAGCAGCCTAGCTTATGAAATAGAGCTGGGAAGAGTCTGGTGTCTTCTACAAGCCGGGCAGAAAAAATATGGGATGACTTTCACTAGAAACATTCCGGAGGGAAATCCCTGGTCTGTATCTCTGTTCACATGTAAGTTTGCAGTTTGAATTACCCCTAAATCTCAGGTAGTTTAGTTTGGGATCTGGATAGCTGAAATCCCAAATCTGGGCATTTGCCCCGCTGGGGTTTTCTTTGTGATCTAAGTCATTGTAATATTGAGGGGCTAGATGGTAGTTTTCCACTCAGTCCTGAGTCAGGAGGAACACAGGCGTGGGCTGCCCCAGGAGCAGACCATGCTTTAGAGAATCCTTGTTATATTTTGCTCTGAAAGGAGGAATACTTTCTTTCCCCTTTTATGGGGAGCAATTTACTCTCCTGCCTGTGCATCTGGCCTGCCACTCAAGCTGCCAGATGAGGGGCGGAGCCAGTGTTTTACAACTCTCTGTCCTGCCCCTGTCTGCCTGCTCACACTGGGAATTTGGGGAAAGGAACCCTGCTCTCCCTGTTCGGCAGGTGGAGTTATAATCTGAGCAAACCTGAGCAGGGGGCTAAGGGGAGCAGTATTCCTCTGTGCAGCCAAGTAAAGCCTTCGACAGTCTAGCTCCAAGCGACCAGGTAGTGATGAGAACTTTAGATCCAGGGGTGAAAGTAAGTCCAGTGACTTACCGGTACGCTGGGGCCAGCTCTGGCCCCCGGAAGGGGTGGGGCCTAGGGTGGAAGGGGCGTGGCTGGGGGAGTCAGAGCCAGCCCCAGCCCACCCTGTAAGGTAAGTGCCCTCCCCCCCCGGGGTAGCAGCAGCAGCCCGGGGCTCCGGGGGCTATTTAAAGGGCCCGGGGCTCCCCTGCTTCTACCACCCCGGCCCTGTAAATAGCCGCGGGAGCCCTGGGGAAGCGGCGGGGCTCCAGCGGCTATTTAAAGGGCGGTAGAAGCAACGGGAGCCCCGGACTTTTTAAATGGCCCCCAGAGCCCCGCAGCCGCTACCCCAGGGCTCCAGCAGTGGGGCTCTGGTGTCAATTTAAAGGGCCTGGGGCTCCAGCCCCTGCTGGGAGCCCCAGGCCCTTTAAATTGCCCCCTGGGGAAGCCGGGCCGCCCCGGTACGGCAAACCGGCTCTTGCCGCTACGCTGTACCGGGGCGTACCGGCTTCCTTTCACCTCTGTTTAGATCTGACGCTCGAATCCAGGGTTTAGCTTTGGGCTCTACCACACGGGCCTGCAGATCTTCTTTTGAAAAAAAATGCACCCCCGTTTGAGTTATGGATTTAGATAATACAAGGAGCAAAACATGATTTTTTGCTATTTATTTAGGGCAGCCCAGCCCTGGATGAAGGGCAGTGCGTAGCCTGGAGAGGCCCAGCTCCTGCCATGGCTACCTGGTTGTTCAAAAGGTGTATGTGCATGTAGGGTTGTCCACACTGCGACTGAACACCCGTGGCTGGCCTGTGTCAGCTGATGCAGTCTGCGGGGCTATAAAACTGCAGTGTAGACACCCAGGCTCGGGCTGGAGCCAGGGCTCTGGGACCCTGCAAGCAGGGAGGGTCTCCGAGCTGAGGCTCGAACCCGAGCCTGAATGTCTACACTTAGCCCTGCAGCCCGAGCATGAATCAGCTGATCCGGGCCAGCCACAGCCGTGCTGCAGGTCCTTTATCCCTGTGTAGACGTACCCTTGGGGGAGGGAAGGGGGTGTATCAGTTTGTTGGGTTTATGTTCCCCTGCGGGATGAGAAATTTCCCAAGTCGCTGCATCATTTGGTCAAGGGAGACAGATATCATTCTCGTTCTTTTTTCTCCGCACCCTGCTCTCCCATTAGGCAATCCAATTATAGAAAATCAAATAACTTGCTAGAGCTGGCCAAATTCAATTACACAGGTACTTCTGGGCAGATTTTGGCAGTGAATAGTTTGCTGGCTTTACCCAGGCTTTTGTCCTTAATAGAATGCTCTCGGTTATTCAGTAGATCTTATTAAAACAAAGCAAAACCACACATAGGTAAATAGAGAAGAACTGTGATTCAGACACCTGTTGGATGTAAAGTATTCAACTCCCTCCTAATGCCTTCATGCCAGTGTGGAGAGATACTAGAACTCCCCCCACACACACACACACACACACACGCGCGCGCTTTTATGACTGCCCAGGAAATATGACCTCCAAAAGCTGGGACTTAGCATGCTAACATTATAAGAAGAGCTGGATGGAAAACAGTTTTTTTTCCCCATGGAAAACAGTGACTTTTGGGTGAAATATCAAAAAGAGAATATTACAACTGAAAACAGAAAGATTCTTATTCGAAAATGCCTCTGTGGTGCCTCATGGGTGTTGTAGTCCAGGTGCTTGCATGCTCTGTGCTCAGACTACCTTACTTATGATGCATCATAGCTTCCCTTCCTGGTGAAGGGCAGTGGTGTATCATGGGAGTTGAAGTCCATCTGGGGAGCACAGCTCATAGAGGACAATGGGGACATGATGCAACCAAACTACAATTCCCAGGGGGTGCCTCAGTGGCATATCTGAATTACCATATTTATATTTTTGGTTGACAGACATTCCAAGTCAAAATTTCCCATGGAAAACAATGTCAAAACCCAGTGATGTATTATACCCATTTTACAGAAGGGCAAACCAGGGCCTAGAGAGGTTAAATGACTTGCCCAAGGCCACATGTTGACTCAGTGCCAGAGTTGGGAATGCCATATGATAGTTCTGATTCTTCATTCCTTGCACCAGTCACTAAATACCCCATTGCATGGATTTGATGCAGTGCAAACAGCAAATGAAGAAACAGTATGTGAACCAACATAATCTGAACCTCCCTGCAGTTGCAGAAGTATTACCAGCATTCTGTGCTCCCTTAGTCCTGAGGTTTTATTCATGACCTGGTACAACCTATCCAGTAAAAGGAGAAAGCAGTCTGCATTGGAAATGAGCCAGAACTGAAATCTTTCCTTCCCCACTTGGATAATGACTGTTCCTCATCCTCCTAATAAACCCCTACACTATTCAAACAAGACATAAAACTGATGACCCGGCCACTCGTCATTAAAGAACCTTTGGTACATACATCTAAGAAGCAGGGAGTTAGCCTCGGTGCCCTGGGAAATAACTAGAACTATTTGTGAATTTTTTTTGCGGGGATCCAGTTTTTCCTTAAAATATATGGTGAGAAATGAGGAGTTTCCAGTCTGCCTTAGTCATAGGATCATAGAATATCAGGGTTGGAAGGGACCTCAGGAGATCATCTAGACCAACCCCCTGCGCAAAGCAGGACCAATTCCCAACTAAATCATCCCAGCCAGGGCTCTGTCAAGCCGGGCCTTAAAAACCTCTAAGGATGGAGATTCCACCATCTCCCTAGGTAACCCATTCCAGTGCTTCACCACCTCCTAGTGAAAAAGTTTTTCCTAATATCCAACCTAAACCTCCCCCACTGCAACTTGAGACCATTGCTCCTTGTTCTGTCATCTGGTACCACTGAGAACAGAAAAATGTGACACCTCCCTCTACCTTAGTTTCAATTGCTTATGGCATTTGTCTTCACTTTTCCTAAACGTTTGTGCCGTGTTGCTGTTGATCAGTTCCCATGTTCTGCCCCAGGTGTGGTTGCAATTCAGTGTGAAAATGCTTTGATCCTAATGTAGCCTTATCTAGAGCAAGAACTGAGCAGAATCAAGGGGTGGGGTGAGGGAAAGAATAGGCTAGACCTTTATTGGGTTACAAGAACATCCAGAGTTACAGTAATAAGAATTTAAAAAAAATATCAACTCTTTGCAAGGGGGGGGGGGGGATAAGCTTTCCTACTTCAGCACATAGAGCTGGGGTTTAAGAAGATGATGCCCTATGAGTATGTTTTGGACTAGATGACCTTCTGAGGTCCCTTCCAACCCTGATAGTCTATGATTCTATGTTATCCCAGATCTTCCAACTGGAAGGGTGTCTTGCAAATTCCAGAGAATGAGCTGGTAGGTTACTGGGCTAGACAGACTAGTCAGACAGTCTGATCCAGTATCCATCTATCTATCTAATGCATTTTTCAAATGCTTCTCACATCCAGTGGTCATATACATAAAGTCCTGGAAAAAGCGTCAATCCCATTTGAAAGGATCCTTCCGTCCTTTGGAATCGTCTCGAAGGAAAAGTGCTATCTTCCTATGACATTGTAATATCCACTGTGCTGCCCTGCCATTTATTAATGGAAACCCCCTCTGCTCATTCAAAAGCGCAACTGCCCTGCCAGAGCTGAGGCCGGCAGAGAATTATTAAGTTCAGCATTATTCTTGTATTTTGGGAGGGCGTCCTAGCGCAGGGAAAGTTTGTCTGGGGAAGCTGCAAGGTGGGAACGAGCAGCAGCTTTTATTTCAGTGTGAGAAAGTCAAGCTGAGCCATCTGTGAACAAAGGAGACTCTAGACAAGCTGTTTGAGGACACTGCAGACAGCAGTTGAACGATCATTCCTTGGACACAAGATATAGAGGCTAGCCCGTGACTCGTGCTGCCGTATATAAATCACACCACTTTTTTTTTTCCCTCCCACCAGTCAAACAGTCAGTGTTTTAAAGAAGACTTTGTCATATTTAATAGTGCTGTCAACCTTGCAGTTTTGCTGGCCTGTTAATAAGAAGTCCCAAAATGACATGTTTAACCACTCTCCTCCTGGAGCTGAGCTAAGCAATACAGAGCCGAAGCACGACCATAGGCAGGACAGAGGCTGAAATGAATGCCGAGGGAATGTTGAAACAATGGGCTAAAGTCATCCCCGGGCTAACGCCAGGGTCTCGTGCGATGCTGGTGGAGAACCATAAAAGTACCTAGACTGACTGCAGTGGAGTCCAATGGGCTGCTTTGGGCCCATCGCGTGCTGAAATTGATTATGAAGCACACAGTGGGCCAAGGCAATTCCTTACGCTCTTGCCTCTCAGTACATCTATGGCTCACATCACCGTAGTAGGGGAGTGGGCGGAGTTGACATTAATTATCCTTCCAGGGGCAGGGCCGGGGAAGCTTTTGGGAGCCACAGCTTGATTATTTTTTTTTTATTCTTTCTCCAGCTTACTCTGTGACCTGAAATCGGGTTTCCCCCTTTCCCTTAGAGCCCTAACCATCCCAAATCCTAAGCAGCGCCACATTCTTTTCACAACCCGCGGGTTAGGTGAATTAGCCATGATCTCCTTGGATGCGGGAAGAGGGGATGTAGATACAAGCCTGTAGAGCAAAGGAGCCCGTGAGCTCAGTACTGTAATACAAGAATTTAATCATTACAATTTAAAACCTTGTATTTACTGTCACTGCTTATTACAGAAACATTCACTAGTATCAAACCTGGTAGTAGGCAGCAGGGTCGAGTGATCATAGCATTAGTAATGGGAAGGAGGGAGGGATAGCTCAGTGGTTTGAGCATTGGCCTGCTAAACCCAGGGTTGTGAGTTCAATTCTTGAGGGGGCCACTTAGGGACCTGGGGCAAAATTGGTCCTGCTAGTGAAGGCAGGGGGCTGGACTCGATGACCCTTCGGGGTCCCTTCCAGCTCTATGAGTTAGGTATATCTCCATATATATATATATATATTTTTTTTTTATTAATAGTCAACATTTCTGGGAGCGCCCCAAAAGCTCCAACTGGGATTGGTGTCCCATTGTGTTCGGCACTGTACAGTCATCAAAACAATCCCCTGCTCTGACGAGTTTACAATTTAAAGACACACCCAAAGGAAGGGTAGGCGAGAGGGTACAACACACAAGCAAATGAATATGGGGATGGATTGGCCCAGCTTTGGTAGGTACGGATGTTATCATTGGATTTTGTTTCTTGATTTTATTGGAGGCGAAGGTAGGGACTAGGAAAAAGAAAGGGGAAGAGTAACAGTTACAGCTTGTCACCTGCTTAACTAGGATTGGCAGGCTGGGTTCTGTTGACATCATGGCCGAGGCATCGAGTTTAAAGCCCGGAGGGACTCCCAGATCTTCCAGTCTGACTCTGTGTATCACAGGCCGCCAGCAACCACACCCGAAACCCAACAACCAAAACGAGATGAGAATATTATAGCCCACTTGACTCTAGACTATTAGGTGCCACAGGCAGAGAAGAGGAGGGATCGAGATGCACCAATGCCTGAGGCCCCTGCAGTGGCAAAGAAATGACCCAGTGAGAGAGACCCAATTAATCCCGGCAAGTGGCCCGCACACTGCAGAGGAAAGTGAAAAAACCCCAAGATCACTGCCAATCTGACTGGGGGGGGGGAAATTCCTTTCCCTCCCCACCTGTGGTGATCAGTTAGACCCGAGCATGTGGGCAAGAACCAGCCAGCCAAGTGCCTGAGAGAGAGAGAGAGAGAGAGAGAGAGAATGCTGTATTCCATCTCAGAGTCCTGGCCCTCTCCGTTCAGAGGTAAGATTTAAGCAGGGCTTTGGAGGAGGATAAATTAGTAGCTGTCTGGATTTATCACAGAGTGTTTCCCCTGTGAAAGGGGCAGAATAGGGGAAAGCATGGATGTGTTGCAGTGAGAGGCTGGGCTGGGAACGGTGACAAAGTGAAGATGAGGGCAGAGGTTGCTGTAGGTTCCTAGGTTAGCTAAGTCGGGTGGGGCTAAGTTGCGAAGGACCTGGAAGGTCTGGTTTCAATGGAGAGCAAAGGGTGGAAGCCAGATTGGAAAGGGCCAAGAAGAGAAGTGGAAGAAAAGGACTCCAGACAGTGGCTGTAGAGGGCTCACTCAGGCCTTTGGAAAAGAAGAGAAGAGAGATTGGGCAGTAGCTTAACTGGGAGCTAGAGTAACGGGTGGTTTTCTTTAAACAGATGGGAGACATGCTGATAAAGAATGCTGATTCCTTAGAGATTCAATGCAACATGTTTGTCCAGGGGACAGAGGGTGGGGGGAGGGAGTTGGCTCCCTTGATAGACAGTCTATGTTGTTGCGATCCATTGGCCCATTTAAGCACAGGAATAGATCAGTGACGAGCAAAGTTGATATAGTAGCTCAGGCCATCTCTCATAAAGGAAAGGGAGGAAATCTGTCTGTCTGTCCATCAGTCATACGCTGTCATCACAGATACAGCATATTTTCCTGCTGTAGCAGCTCATCAAAACAGATGATTTGCATAGCTGGAATCCTCCTCCCATTTTGCGGGGAATGGCCATAGTAGCAACAGATGACTGGACTTTATATATATATTAAGAAGCAACAGCAAAGAATTGGAGATATTTGCAGTCCTCTGTGTGTGTGTATATGTGTGTGTGAAAGAGAGATTTCTCCCAGCACACTAGACCATCCTGCAGAAAAATCTCTCTGCCCAGATGGCCCAAAAGCAAACTCACAGCTGGTTGGAGTCAGGATGGGTTCTTGTTTGTTTGCTTGGTTGTCTTGTGTGTGTGTGTGTTTTGTGGTTTTGCTTTTATTTAAAACTGATCACACTCCTGCAGCAGCGTTTCCTTCTTCAAACTCCCTCTTCTGCTTCAGCCTTTTGATCCAGGTCATTTCACCTCATGTGAAGAAGTGGGGTTCTCAAGACTATTTAGAAATCAGCCCGTTTGGGGGATGACAGATCCCTACCTGATTGATTTGTGGGGTTCCCTCCACCTATGCTGGCTTTATTTTTTATTCACGGAGGCACTGAATTTGTTAATTATTCATGCAAAGTGGCCCCATTTGCACCACTGAAGTTTGGCTCGTCTGTCATATAAAAAGGGGCACGTGGCTCAAATAGATGTGATGCACCTTGCAACTGAAACTTGCCATCTGAGTCCAAAATAGACCTTTCCTCCCCATAGCCTGAAGAAGAAAGAATTGGTTTCCCCACTCTGCGAAGTGACAGCAGCCCAAAATATCAATAGTAAGTGTGAAAGAGAGAGATTTGGCAATTTATTTTGTTCATGTAACTCAACGAGTGCCTGATCCAACATACATTGAATGCAATAGGAGTCTTTCCGTTGATTTCAATGGGCATTTCATCAAACCCCTAAGTACGCAGGATTTGTCATATTGGTTTAGACCATTTATCATCTGCCCCTGACATCTTCCTTTCAGTAGTGGCAAATAACAACAGAAGATGAAATATTTCATAATGCAGCCAAGTATTTGCATCATGCTGTGTGGCAATGTGGTGGGGTGGAATTTCTGCCTGACCCACACAAGCAATTACATTTCTGCCCAGAAGCATGAGATTTTGATTACCTTTATCACAGCCCACAGAGTGCTTTTTGCTGCAAAATATCTACTCAGTTCTGTTGTGAAACGTTTAACTTAATATGCACGATGCACAATGTGTCTGCATTAGCGTCGCTACTGAAACCTTAACCTTTGCATTTCCTGGCATTTTGTGGCTTCGGATTTGCAACATTAACATTGCATTAACGTAGGGCTCCGCATTTAATATGGATATGCAGTCGTTTGTAAATCAGTTTGCAAAGCACTTTGGGATCCTTCAGGCTGAAAGGCACTATATGAATGTCAGTCATTATTACTATCATTATTATCATTATAAGTTCATGAGGAGACAAACAGCTACATTAGAATAACATCAGGGGGTAAATTTTCAAAGCAGTGAATAGGGATTTAGCTGTGCACAGGGGTACATGAATGCACAGTAAATGGAGGTACACATGGCTTAACCAGCATGCACCACTTTGGAAACGAATGCTTCAGGGTCTGATCCAGACCTGTTTAAAAAAACCAGAGAGCAAGTTCAGAGCTAAGACTTCAGTCCTTAACATACACCTTAGTGCAGGGGTCAGCAACCTGTCAGAAGTGGTGTGCCGAGTCTTCATTTATTCACTCTCATTTAAGGTTTCGCGTGCCAGTCATATATTTTAACGCTTTTACAAGGTCTCTTTCGATAAGTCTATAATATATAACTAAACTATTGTTGTATGTAAAGTAAATAAGGTTTTAGAAATGTTTAAGAAGCTTCATTTAAAATTAAATTAAAATGCAGAACCCCCCGGACCGGTGGCCACGACCCGTCAGTGTGAGTGCCACTGAAAATCAGCTCGTGTGCCGAAGGCGGCACGTGTGCCATAGGTTGCCTACCCCTGCCTTAGTGTGACTGAGCAATGTGCTACAGCCGCTCTTGTATGAATGAGAGCCACCCATTGACCAAACAGGATGAGTGAAGCATGGAATTACACCCTCAAGTTCTGACCTTCCTCGTATGTAGCCACCTTTTCGCTTTAACGATTACAATTTAACGACGCACTCTTCCTCTCATTTAGCAATGCTAAAAGCAAAGAGATTTTCTAAAATCAGGCGCAGGCACACACATTTAAAAACACAATTATAAAGTAATTGACGGAAAAAGTAAGTTGTCGGTAGCAAGTTTCATGACTGAAATAGAAATTATTGCAAACGGCAAAGATTATCTACCTGTAGAAACTTGGATCGAGAGAGCTGGATTTGTAACATTTCACACAGCACACTCTCAATAGGCATCTATTTAGTCGGTTGTGCACGCTCATGTAGGAAAATAAATGTAAAAATGGTGCTTGAATACATATGCATGGCTCACAGTACGTGTGCACAGATACTTTTGTACAAGCTACTTGGCCAAAAGATGTTATTACTTAGTCATAATCTAGCAGTCTGCACATAGGACCTGGTAGTGGGAATTCCGGGGTTCTAATCCCAGTTCTTATGTGTCCTCTCTGGCAAGTCACAAAGGCCTGTGCTTTCCGGAGTGATCTCAAATTTTGGGTGCCGAGTTTAAGACACCGTGGGCCTGATTTTCAGAATGGCTGAGCATCTACGACTCCAAGTGAAGTGTGATGGGAACACTGCATGCTCAGCACCTCTGATAAATTAGGTCCAAAGCATCTCAAATTGAACATTAAAAATTGACGATCAGGACCGAAGTAGACAACCTATAATCAAAGGACCAAATGGGGTGGATCAAAGGAACAAGGTCACTTTTGAAAATGGGGGCCTAATTAACCTATCTCTGTCTTGGTTTTCCCATCTGTAAAATGGGTTAATAACAGTCGCTTGGTCACTAGGCTGGTGTACAGAGAAATTAGTTAATATTTGCATCATTGTTTTAAATAAAGAAAAGCACTGTAGAAATGCAAAGCAATTATTGAGGATGCTTTCACAGATGCATGTTGATAGACAACTGTATGTGAAAATCCAGCTGCAAATCCTAAATGCACCAATTTAGCAATAACATACTTCTGTAGTAAGCTTTATGGATTAAGAGACCAAAAGGGATTTGGATTTGGAATAGAACAAGCCCCTCCAAGTTCCCTATTGGCCATGTATTCCCATTATAATCCTGCTATCTTTACTGTATTTTCATGTTGAGCTTGAAAAACAACATTCATTTTCCTGTCTGTTTGAGGATCCCTCAGCTGCATTGTGCTTGATTATAATTCAGACATTAATTGAGGAACAGGGGGATGAGTCTCTGTTTCTTGCAGTGGCATTTCTACTGGGGACTTTCTGACGAGGAGATGACAATGGAATGCTCACACTCACGTTGTCCCAGCTTTCTCATGGGGTGTCCTCCTTAAACAATCCCATGATGCATTAGGTTCCAGAGGCTCTGCCTCTGGTATTCTCATCACTTACTGTGTTTCACACAGCCAACAGCCCCATTCCCAAGTAAATTATGGCAGGTGGGATGTCTCTGATGTGTTCCCCTTTCCATGCTCCCCCTTATTCATGGGAGGTCTTCCCCAAATCCATTAGTAAGCCCTTGCTCAATCAGATATCTCTAGACCCACTTCTGCCATGATGACCATAAACAAACCCAGTCAATTAATGTTGGCTTCCAAGGTAGATGAGGTGAGTTGATACTTACTTTGTTATTAAATAAAACTTGTATATTTGATTGCATTCCTCTCTCTTCACCCGTCATGTCACTTGTCTTTTTAGACTGTAAAGTCTTTGGGACTGTGATTACATTTATGTTTGTACCGCCCCTAGCACAATGGGACCCTACTTCCCCCCTGCTTCTCCAAGCCTGTTTTTCTTCTCGTGTGCAGACAGCACAGCTTAATGTCCCCGCCCTGTAACCATAGGATAGCCTCTGTAGTAAGGAAGGCTAGGCATTGTAAACCATCCTCCAGATGGCAAGTTAAGCACTCTTCCATCACATATCTTATTGTCTGCAGTGCTGCTCCTGCTGTTTTCCCTTAGCTTCCTGTTTCAGTTCTAGAGCATCGCTTTTAGAAAGACACCCAGTCTTGAGTCAAAGACTTCAAGTCACAGAAGTTCCATCTCCCTGTTACATTTTTTTTTTGCCTTATTTCTAGTGTGAGTTTGTCTAGCTTGAGCCATGGGGTCCTGTTCTGCCTTTGCTTCCTATACTAAAGAACCCTCTGCTATCATAATTCTTCTCTCCCTTGAGGTAGACACTGTGATCAAGTCATCTCTTAACCTTCTCCTTGACAAGCTTCCTAAGTCTTTCTCTGTGAGACAGGCCTCAAATCATTCTTGTAGCTCTCTTCTGAACATGTTCCAATTTTTCAACATCCTTTCTGAAGTATGGACACCAGCACTCAGACAAACCCTTCTGTGATGGGATGTCTACCCCACATAGGATTGGAAGGGGGTTAAGATGGCCTGGCAGGCTGCACCTGGAGGAAGAGCCAGGGAGCAGGGAACTAACTGGAAGCATGTATAGCTGTGCAGGAACAGGCAGGTTGTGTATGAAGCAAGGTAGCTGGCAATAGACCGGGGCTGTTTGGAAAGGCTTCAGGAATTCAGGCAGCAGTTACTCCCTGGGAAAAGGGAGGAGGGTTTGGGAGCTGGTACACCCAGAGAGAGAAGGAGAACCAGGTGTGGTAGGAAGCAGTCCAGGGAAGGAGCAGTGAGGGCTAAGACAGGAAAGCCCAGAACTGCTGAGTTGAGGGTCCCTGGACTGGATCCCGGAGTAGAGGGCAGCCACTCAAGGAGTGGTATCATGGGACAGTGAGAGGGAAGACTGCCTAGGACTGCTAGGGAGAAGGGACTTTGCGACCTGGAAGTGGGGGAACAATGAGTGACCCAGTCGGAGGGCTGAGTCAGAAAGAGGATGCTGTGGTTCCTGGAGCGAGAGAGGGACCGCAGACCAGAGAGAGAGCGAGAGGGCGATGGCATGCAAGGCGTGGAAGTGGGGGCAGTGAACTCAAGAGCTAATCCCCAGAGTGACCAGGCGGAGGCGCCAGACCAGTGATGAGTGGTGCACCTTGTGACACCCACATTTCTATGATTCTATGAATGGGACACCCCTGTTCCACTAACAATCTCACTAATGCTGTATATATAGGTATAGGCATATATACCACCTCTTTACTATGCAACATTCCCCTGCTTATATGTCCCAGGGCAGCGTTAGCCCGCTGAGCCACAACGTTGCACGGGGAGCTCATGTTCAGTCGGTTATCCACTATGGCCCTGACGTCCTTTTCAGAGTCCTTGTTTCCCCGCCCTGTAAGTGTGGTCTGAAGTCTTTGTGCATTTTGTTGTTGTTGGGTTTTGATTTCTTGGTCTCTGAGTCTCATTCTCCTCACTTCATTCAGGTGTGCACCTGGGATGTAAAGGCCTTATAGAAGAAGAGGTATTTCAAAGAGAAAGAGGGTGGAGGCAGATTAAAGGTATTCCAGGCCTAGTTGGCTATGTGGGAGAAAGCATGTATTTTGGGCCGGGGGAAAGGAGGAGTGAAAAAGAAAAAAAAACATGAGCAGTTGGCAGGAGCTAAATCAACTGGGGTCTTGAAGCCAAGGACAATGCTGTATTTTGTATCTATAAAACTAGTGGCAGTCCCAGGTTTAGTTATTTGCTTTAACAGCAACATTAATACTGGCAGAGATCAATGCTTAGATTAGGGATGTCCAAGTCAATGTGCTTTTAAGCAAATTATTTCCACCGGCACTGTCCCTCCCATAATCTGTAGCATGAACCGTTGGTGGTGTCTGCAGCTCCATCAGATGATGTTTCCTCCAGGGTTCTGTCTCTTTAATTTAGTCATCCTAACATAAACCGCACTTGCACAGTAAACAGGAATACCAGGTCAATAGAACCATCCAATGATGTCTCATGCATCCCGGGGACTGCCAGAAGGAAGAGGTTTCTTTTATAGTACTATTTATGAGAAATATTTGCACTTCTTCTTTTTTTTTTTTAAACTCCTCTGTCACTTTGATTTGATCTGCTGTTTTCTTTGTCATCATGATGATACTGCTGCCCAGGAGAACCATACATAAATAAATAAGCCCCACCATAAACACCCCGCCACTGCTACCGGTGTATCATGTTATGCAGCCAAATCAATCAGCCAGTGACTGTTGTTAGTGGCTCCATGATACGAGGAGACAGTGCTTCAGACGATGAGCTTGCTGCTTAGAGGGAGCGTCCGAGCCTACAGCCCTCAGGAGCCAGCCTCCAGTTGGAATGTGGTGAGAATCATGCTGAATCAGACTCGCCTCAAATCAGCCCCCAAAAGCGTCATGGAAATGTCCATAATGGACCTGATCCAAAGCATGCGGAAGTCAATGGAAGGGTTCCCACTGACTTCCGTGGGCTTTGGATCTAGCCCATAGTGAAGATTATTATATCACCTACTATATCTAGACATGTCTTCATTTGCCTATTCTATATTGCTACATATTCCAGCCAGAGATCTTCCTCGATTTTGATCCCTATTAGAAATCAGAAGTCCTTCTCATTGGCTTCTATTGGTTATAAAGCTTTGGACTCGTCTGATTGATGGATTGACTGACTGACATCCCAGAAACGCCTTGTGGAGGTTTGAGCAGATGTGATGAAGAGTGATAGTTCTTCTCTGGACAGATGTGGTGAGACCAGAGCTAGAATATGGTGTGTAACTATGGGGACATTTGGTATCGGAAAAATGTTGATGAGAGCTGGTGGAAAAAATTAGACAAAACTTTTTTTTTTAAATGAAAAATTCCATCTCTTCAAAATAAAAACATTTCCAGGAAACGTATCAATTCTGATGAAGATTTCATTTGGAAGTTTTCTCAGGTCCTGGATAAAATTTCTGGTCAAAGCCAGGAAGTAGTTAGAGACATGTAGAAGAACTTAGCAGTTAGGCTGCTCACATGGAATGTACAAGACCCAGGTTCAATTCCCTTTGTGGTTCAGATCAGGGACTTGAATCTTTGTCTCCAACATCCCTGCAGAAAACCCTAAACACTTGGTTATTGTAGTATATGTCTCTAAGTTTTGGAAGGGTTTTCATTGTGCATCAAATCAAAAGCAAATTTAGAAACCTCGGTCTTTTCATGGAACGGAATTGTTGTTTTCTACCAACCCCGGTATTGACAAGCTGGACAGAATTCACAGAAGAGTAAGAAAAGGGACTTGATTTAAAGAGAGCAAAACAAAAAATAAGCTTGCCTTTAATGTATGCCGGTGCTGAAAACACCAGGAACCAGAGAATATGATGGGGGTGGCCAGAGGGACTATTTAGGAATGAGTGCTATATGGAACCTTAAGACAAATGGGATGTAGGGGACGTCCTAATGGTGAGATTTATGTCCTTGTGGAATAGTCTCCCAAAGGAAAATGACAGAAACTCAATCCCTTGGGTCATTTATTAGTGTGCATTTGGCATGAGGATGAACAGTGTGTCCTAGTAGGGCTTCTCTATCTCTGATTTTGATGAATTCTAGGATCTCCAGGGAACGAGTGCAAACTCTTTTTTCCCAACACTTTTCCCTGTAGAGACATGATACAGACGAGCAGAATGCTCCCCCGCAAACCCTTTGTTCTGCTGGGCCACCGGCAATGCTAGCCTTTTTACAAAAGCCAGAAAAGGGGGGGGAGGGGGAAAGTCTTTGGGCTTAGGTTTAATTCAGAGCACCTGCTGTCTTCCTGGGTGCCAGAATTGTATAGCCTTGTTGGGAGCCAAGATGTAATAGCCTTGTGTGTGATAAATAGCAGCACTAAACGTGCTACAGCAAAGCTTTTCTGTACTATAATAATTGTAGGTGCTGACTTGGTGCAATATATCTTCGCCAGCATGTAGTGATAGCATAAATAGCTGTTTTTAACTATGGGATCAGGACAAGCTAATGCAGTGATTGAGGGAACGTATCCAGCTAAGTATAGTCTGACTTTGATGTGCCTCCTTTCCATCCTAGCTGTACTGTAGGCATGATTGATGAATTCCTACTCCATCAATGTCAGAATGTTGCAACGGGTAATGTGGGGGCAGATCCTTAATTGTCATCGTTCTGCTGAAATCAAAAGGGTTATGACAATTTACCCAAGTTGAGGATCTGCCACAACTTCATCAGGCAAGTCACCAAAGAAAGGGGAGTAGACAAGGCTGGGAAATCAAATGGTTCGGAAGTTTGTTGATGGGCTACAAAGACGCAAATGTCTAGGTCATCAGTTCTGACTCATTGCCATCTGGTGATTGTTCAATGGCCCCTAGCAATGGTGATCACAGCCCGGTTCCTATGAGATGTCTACACCACCACAAAACTCCAGCACAGTTGGCCTTGTTGATAGTCTTTGCAGAGAAGCTGCGGCTGAAGGGGCCACAGAATCTAAGGTACTTTCAACAACTCTTTCCCTCTAGAGAAGTTCCCTTGGCCGGGTGTGACAGAGTTTGTGCTGTCACTGCCTTTCCTCTCCATTTGAATACATTTGTCCTAAACAAACACAGACTGAAAAGGTGGCCTGGTAAACGTGGTATTTTGGTACATCTTGGTACCACCCTGATACTTCAGCTGAGGACTGGTAGAGTAATTCCAGGTGGGAAATCAGTGAATTTAGGAGAGCGGTTAAGGGCAGAAGCTCTCTTCCCAACACTATTTTAGGGATTAAGGGGAAAATACTCCTCTTCCAAAGCTGTTGAGTTTAAAATGGACTCAGCTTGATATATGAGAGCATGGTTATTAATTATTTCTTTGACAGTTGCACCTGTAGGCCCCAGCTGAAATCAAGGCCCTGTCCTGCTAGGCACTGTAGAAATACATTAACAGGCCCTGCCCTCGGAGAACTTACAATCAAAATAGACAAAGGGTAGGAGGCAAAGCAGAGGCACAAGAACCCACATCCCTTGACTCTAACGTTGAGGGCCTATTCGCTGAACCACCCGGCCTATTTAGAAAGGAGTCAATTTGTATTTCTGTCTCTCTCTCCCCCTTTGGCTCAGTCGGCTGTCTCTCCTTGTGCTGAGAATACATCCTGCATACCTTATCCATTTCCTAACCAGCAGGGGAAGACACGGCCGCAGTTTACAAAAGAGAATTAGCACATCTGCATATTAGCCATACCCGACAACAGGTCCATGGCGTGTGCCATCAAGACACTGGATATATTTCACTTCAAGGGCTTAAGTAACATGACGAAACACACACACACACACACACACACACACACACACTGCTGACACCAAGAAAAAAGCCAGAACTGAGCCTGCATTAGGTCAGATTAGGGTGAGCACCAGAGGACCTGGTTCTGCCATCGGGAAAATATTCAAATGCAAGTACAGGGAGATCAGAGGGGAGATTATATTCAGCTAGGAATTATAGTCCTGGAATTTTAAATGGCTCCCTGTCCTATGCTGGATTCTTGCTCTTTGGGTGCGTTCCATTGAGGACTATTGGGGAAAAAAAAATCCCACTCACGTAAAGCTGCAGGAACATGGAGCCTGGGGAGATGTGTGCTTATGCGAGAGGCCCAAGTCCCTTCCTCTTTGTAACGTCATTTTCTTTTTGTGAACTCAACCAGGGCTCGGCATGTCCGAGGGCTGCCCTTGGCATGAAGGGGATTGTAAAAGGCATCAGTGAAACACACGCAGCATGGAACTGACCTGATCTGGAGGATGCAAGAAAATCATGGGTGTGGGAGAAAAAAAGGCAGATCTCACAAGTTCAACGTAATTGTGCTGCACCCTAGAAGTTCTGCAAATCCTAAAGTGTCTCTTTTTCCTTTGCCCAGATACAATCATCTATTTGAATTTGACAAAGAGTTTCATTTGAAAAAAAAAATCCAAAAGAGTTGAAATGTTTCATTTCAGGTTTTAATTTCAAAACAGCATTTCTTTTTCAAATGTGGCCAAACTAAATAAACAAAACAAAAAAAAAAATCCAACACACAAAAATGGTTGAATCAAATAAAAACACGCAGCAAACCTCAAAGATAAATTTGTTTCAAGTTGACCTGAAATGTTTTGGAAGATTTGAAATGAAACTTTCTCAATTTATTCGCTTTGATGAACAATTTAAAAAAATGTTTCAAATCAAACCATATTTTATCCGGATTTTTCAGTTCAGCCTGAATAAATAAATCCATTGAATAAAAAAATCCATTATTTGCTCAGCTGTAGCATATGTATGTGTGTATGTACACACACACACACAAATGTATGTTGTGCGTCTTTGATTGTATATAATATATTATATTATATAATTTACAAATGCCCCTTCTAAATTCAGAAATATACTCTAGCAGTATTGTATAAGCAGATTGCATTGAGAGCAAGTGACCAAAATATGCTGCAAACAAACTGCCACATGCTTAAAATATTTCGGGAGCATGAACAAATCTGTGAGAAAATGGGCTTTATTTACACAGTGTCCCCACTTCATATACATGAGTTCAGTGGCTCTCGGCATGGGTCTGTTTTTCTCTTTCCCGCTCTCTTTCCAAGGCTAGCTAACTGCAGGTGTTCAGAAATCACAGAGTTCTGTTTATTCACAAGCTCGAAAGAAAATGTTGGAAAACAGAAGCTGTTTCTGGCTGTGGATGGTCTCTCTGGTTGTTTGTATTTTTGAATATCCCCCCCCCCTCCCCCTTTTTGTTGGCAGTGAAATCTCTAAACACACAGGCAAAAAAAAAATACTGGAAATCAGCAATTGGGCACTTTCTCTCTGAATTTCACATGCGGATGCAGTTCTGTGTTAGCCAAAAATAGCATCAACAACAACAACAAAAGAAGAAGAAGAGAAAAATGTTTAATGCAAATCACTTGCCAGTGATTTTTTTCCCCCCCAACGGAATAGCATTTACTCTATACTGTAGTGCAGCTGGCTGTTGATCCCCCGTGGAGAACTCTGACTAAGGTACCATTTAGAAACAATTTGGCTGATCCATCATATATATTTCTGGCAAATCTTTTCCCTTGTTTCTTCTTTACTAAGAAATTGTGATGGATGCACCTCAGATTCAGAGATTCACCGTGAGGAAGCATCTACTGAGGCTTATCTGAAGCTTAGTTCCCCCTGTGGAGATCTTATTCAGCCTTTGGGTGCCCATCCCAAACTAGACAACCTGCAGTGGCCAAAGTGCCAACATCCAAAGCTTAGACATTCTGAGGAAAAGCTTGGCTCCATTGAAGTAAATGGCAAAAAATCCCATACTTCAATGGACCAGCATTTCACCCCCTGTATCTGGTTCTATCCATCCACTGAATGGTTATGCTAAGCTTAGCCAGCCTGTGAAAATATCATCCATCTACCTATCACATTCTCACAGTGTCCGATTCAATCCAGTGCTGTGCCCAGCTGTCCCGCTCTCCAATCCACCATTGACTGCTCAGTTGTCCACTATTGAAAGTATCTAATTTCTCATATATCTTAAATGTCTATGATTCTATTGTAAGTCTCTTTCCCCACTCTCATCACTCACATATTTATCTTCTGCACCTGAGAATTTTGAGGACGGATTGTGAGATGCACTCACTTCTGTGCTAAACCCAGGCACTTCTGCCTTGATTTTTTTCTGATGCTTAATTAGGCTGGTGGACACTGAAGTCTTCAGCTCACAACTCCAAGAAGAAGCCTGGGAGTGTGAGGCAGATGTGGTTGTCCAAAACTGATTTAGAAAAGATGGGGACAGGGAGTCTGATGTCACAAAAGAGGATCACAATGAGGGACAGGAAAGTCAGGATGGATGGGGCAGAAGCAATCAGATTTCAGTGGATGCTTAAATGCTTTCCTGAATTAGGATCTTTATTCGCACTAGAGATGGGCCTGGACCAGCATCCCTGAGCCAAATGCCCTTGGACTTTGGGAAAGTTCAGCTCCAAACCCGTGACTTTGTGGGATCAGATGCATATCTGCCTTGGATATCATGTTACAAGGCATGATTCTTTGTAAGTGCTTTACAAGGGAGGGACTCAGTGGTGGCAGATGACAGAACAAGGAGCAATGGTCTCAAGTTGCAGCGGGGGAGGTCTAGGTTGGATATCAGGAAACACTATTTCACTAGGAGGGTGGTGAAGCACTGGAATGGGTTACCTAGGAAGGTGGTGGAATCTCCATCCTTAGAGGTTTTTAAGGTCCAGTTTGATAAAGCCCTGGCTGGGATGATTTAGTCGGGGTTGGTCCTGCTTTGAGCAGGGGGTTGGACTAGATGACCTCCTGAAGTCTCTTCCAACCCTAAACTTCTATGATTCTATGACTCATTAACCCCATATGCAGATGTGGAAATGGAGGCACAGAGAGATGAAGTGGCTTCCCTACCGTGCTGTTAATACTGCAGATCTGATGTACCAGTTGCAAAGCAAGGGACACAACGCAGCTCAATGCTCTAACCACTCCACCACTCTGCCTCCCAGGTAGCATTCTTAGCGGACTGTGTCCCCAAACGCTTTAAGGAGATCAATAAAATGAGACAGCAGATTACAAATTAAATTCCAGCCTGAAAGAATGGTTCCTTGTCAGAATGGGCATCATACTATTCTACAAGGTGACAGGTGCTCTTTATTTGGGCAAAGTCTCACCTGTTCTATAGCGTATCTTATTACTATGAAACATACGCCTAGAGGGCCTTGTTATTAGGAAGCTAACCTGGCACTTGGCAGCCAAAGACATTTCTCTGGTGACATGTTTTAGCACAGTAGCAAAGAAGGTTGCAGGGCAGTGGAGCTGTCTCAAGGTGAAGATCCAGACAAGGAAGATGTAGGGAAGTAAATCAGTATTGCCATTGATATGGGGAGGCAGCAATCTGTGCATTACCTTTATGTCGCTCTCCTTATTATACACCCCAGTAGCTGTCCCAATTAGTCCCAAGATCACCCCGCAATACAGACGTCCTGTCTGACCTTAGACAAGTCACCTAATGTCTCTGCACTTCAGGTCCCCCTCTGTAAATGGGACCTTTTAATTTTCAGAAACATCCCTGTTTCCTTTATCTATTTACACCTTCCACCTCAGGCGGAGATCTCATCTTGCCTCTTAGCGGCTGGTCTTTGCTTGGATAGGAGACCTTCCAGGAAGATTCAGACGCTGTACGAAGTGGTGTTGGTGATTCAGTAATAAATATAATAATATATGGAGATATACCTATCTCATAGAGCTGGAAGGGACCCCGAAGGGTCATTGAGTCCAGCCCCCTGCCTTCACTAGCAGGACCAATTTTGCCCCAGATCCCTAAGTGGCCCCCTCAAGGATTGAACTCACAACCCTGGGTTTAGGAGGCCAATGCTCAAACCACTGAGCTATCCCTCCCCCCTAAGTAGGAAGTGCTCTTCTAACTGAGCCAGTTTTCCATCTCAGTACAAGAGGAGAGAGCTGTGTGGCTGCCGATTGTGTTTTAGATAAGACATGAAACCTGGTGATGTTGACTCAAGTGGTCATAAAATATCCTATGACACTTTGTGCAACAGTAAGGATATCAACCCCGGGTCCTGGCAATAGCCTAACTCAGATCACTGCATTCTGCTTATCTAAAGATCCCTTGACAGAGGTAGTATAGTTAATTATATGTTTCTTGTGCAAGCAAAGTAGATGGTCTTACGGTGAATAGGAATCAGGAGACTGGTTCCAGTCCTGCTCAAACCACAGATTTCATGTGTGGCCTTGAACAAATCTCTTGCTCGTGTTAATTTTCCCCTGCAAAGAGGCCCAGCAACACTTTCCTCCCTCACAGGGGTTTTATGAGGTTAAATTCATTAGTGTGCATTAAATACACTCAAATTCAATTGATGAGAGGTATCACAGGAAGTGACAGAATGATTGTCATCATCCTAAAAAGCAGTGTGTTGCTGACGGACAACATCAGCTGTTTTCCACCCGAGAAGTAGCTGCATTTCATTGGTTGGTTCATAATTCTATATATGCACTCTATAAAATACTTTGGCCTAATTCAAAAAGAAGCCAGACTGGACAAAGCTCTGGAGAATATACTGTAGGGAATGATCCTGCATTGGACAGTTTGGATGACCTGTACCGGCAGATAATTCCAGCTCTGTTTCTATGAAGCTGTGGAAAGGATGTATGTAAAAAAGTATGTGATTGTCATTCTCTCTGTGTCTGTTACAGTGAGCGGAAAGAGGTGCACAGAAAGGTCCATGGATCTGATCCAAAGTCAGTTGGGCATCTTTCCGCTGCAAGTCATAGAATCATAGAATATTAGGGTTGGAAGAGACCTCAGGAGGTATCTAGTCCAACCCCCTGCTCAAAGCAGGACCAACACCAACTAACTTCAAAGGACTTTGGATCAGGCCTCATTGATGCAACATTTATCCTTTAGATTTGCTCTTCTCCTCTTTCTCATCCTAATTCCTGCTTGTACAAGATTTACCATGTTTTTTTTTATTATTGTTATTTTCTGTTAACTTATTGGTCAGCGATAACCCACGTGATAAATTCCAAACATAAAACACGCCAAACTCCACAAACCCAATGGATCACCGCTTGGGACAAATAAAAAAACAGAGAGCTGTTACTTAGCAGTGGCTAGTGTCTCCCTAACAATCCAGAGCTCTGGCCCCATGGCCTTTGGTTTTATAATATCTATGGTAAAGAATAGTTCCTTTGAAAAGCACAGGGCGGGGGGTATGAGGGAATTGCATTTGCTCAGGGTCATAAATGACGTTTAGTGCCGCAATGTAACCGTAATGAAAATATTCTGAGTATAATTGAAGTTTACTAGGCACCTAGAAAATATCCTGCTTTTTCCCGTCACAAAGCACTCAGGGATGAGCAGCTGCCAGTTAGATCCCTGGGCTGCCTGCACATTTCTAATGCATTCTCATTTTGGCCTAGTCCCTTTGTTGTAGATGTGAGTGATTCTGTCCACGCTGCAGTTGTGAGGTGCGTGGCTGCACAAGTATGCACTCAGGGTCCTGGGAGTGTGGGGTTGGCCAACGCAGCCTCCAGTGCTGCTGTAGCTTCACTGCTCTTGGTACTTGAGCTCCATCAAAGCTAGCTTGAGTACGTCTACCTGTGCTGTCTGCAGTCACACATCTCCTATCCAAGCTGTACCATCTAAGTGCCTGACTCCTCCAAAGTTGCAAGCAGCTAGTGGCAGAAGGGTTAACTGCTGGCCTAGGTGACCTGTCCCACTGGCCACCAGCGGAAACTGCACAAGCATCCATAATGAGGGAAAAGCAGAGCTATCCAAAGCGCTTTCGGGTGGGGGGACATGGAGAAGGTGGAGCCATTTCTGGAAAGGGCAAAGTAAAGCAGAACCAATTCAGCTAGGCTTGTTTGATGCTATTCTTTGCCAACCTTTCCTTAATTATTTTTTCTGTTCTACAATGGCAAATGAGTTATGGCTTTTCCTAGAACTTGTGTGTCCTTTCTCTGCTGCGGGGGGGTGTCTGTGTTTTAAAGAAGAATGAATTGAGACCAACCAGTGCTGCCTTGCCCAAAGCAGAATTTATGATGGCCTTGCTGGTAGAGATAGAAATTGGAGGGCACGGGGAGGGGTATCAGGGCGGGAGGGGGCCAAAGATAGCATGCTTTGGTGTCCGGACTGTTTCAGCTATATCATAAACGGAGGGATTTACTACATGTTCTTTGTGTCACGCTGTCCCATGGGTTGCATCCTTGCCACCTGTCAGGATCATATATTGCCTACGTGTTTTATTTTATTCCAGTGCAATCTGTCACCTGCTCCAAAATGCATGCATGCTTGTGGGCTGCATTCTTCGAGAGCTTGGGTATGGTTAACCAATATGCTTGCCTCGTCCTTATTCTGAGGAGGTAGTTTGTGTTCTGTTATGAAGAAGGATAGTCTAGTGGTTAGGGTGCTGATGTGGGATTTATGAGATTCGGGTTCAATTCCCCACTCCACTACCGACTTCCAGTGTGACCCTGGGCAAATCACTTAGCCTCTGTGTACTGCAGCTCCCCATCTGTACAAAGGGATACAAACATTTCCTTTATCTCCCAGGGAATGTTTGAGGATAAATGCATTGAAATGCACTATAAGGTGCTCAGATTCAACAATAATGAGGCCTTAGGTACATAAGAAGGGCCATACTGGGTCAGACCAATGGTCCATCCAGCCCAGTATCCTGTCTTCCGACAGTGGCCAATGCCAGGTGCCCCAGAGGGAATGAACAGAACAGGGAATCATCAAGTGATCCATCCCCTGTCACCCATTCCCAGCTTCTGGCAAATAGAGGCTAGGAAGACTTCAGAGCATGGTTTTGCATCCCTACCCATCCTGGCTAATAGCCATTGGTGGACCTATCCTCCATGAACTTATCTAGTTCTTTTTTGAATCTTGTTATAGTCTTGGCCTTCACAACATCCTCTGGCAAAGAGTTCCACAGGTTGACTGTGTGTTGTGTGAAGAAATACTTCCTTTTATTTGTTTTAAACCTGCTGCCTATATTTTTATACTCAGAAAGAGAAGTCCCCTCAAATGCCACCCTCCAGACACACACAGTTAATTTTACAGCTTGGCTAGTGACCATTGGCTTCCCTCAAAATCCATTCACCGACTTAATCACACCCAATATTTTACACCCGTAAACATATTCACACTCTGTGCTCAGTAGGGCAAAGTTTCTTTGGAAATAATGCTCTCCTCCTGCCCTCTTTAGCTACCTACTTTCTTGCTACCCATTGTAGAAGCCACATGGCCTCTGGGGTGCTGCTTTCTAGATATGACTCTGCAAATCAAGAATTGACTCATTAAGCATCAGTATCCACTGATCGGTCAGTAAACATCAAAGATGATAGATGAACTAAAATCTCAGTTCGCAGAGGTGTTTTGACTCTCAATGGATACTGCCCTCTCTGTGTGAAGAGTAAGAAGCTCCTGTGCTCCTGGCTTTTTATCTGGTTTCCAAGGATTATTGTTGTTTTTGCGTTCCTGTAGACCCCACACCAAGATCAGGGCCCATTGTACGTACATGTAAGAGATTATCATTTAAATCAATAAGACAGAGGCAAGGGAAACAAATGAATTGATTTACCCAACGTCACGCAGCAGATGAGTGGCAGGACTGTGTGTATAAACCACACCTTCTAAATTCCAGCCTGGTGGCCAAGCTCCCAGATCACACTGGCTCCCAGTTAGTTAATAACTCCTGCTTCCCGTAAAGGAAAATAACCGAGGACAAAATATGACTGAAAAGGAGGGCTGAGCTGTCTTATGTAGGGTGGTAGGGTATGTTCATCAGATCCCAGGGAACATTGACTTTAGTTTTGTTTAGCATCACATTTTGTTTCTATGAAAAAAAATAAATAAGCAGGTGATGAATTTCGCTTTCCCATGGAATAAAAATGCCAGCACTTGTGGAGCTGCATCTTCATCGCTGCCTTGGGGGTATTTGATTTCATGAATCTGATTAAATTATTTGGCTCTGAGTATTTCTTTAATATTGCATTATAAAATATATTTCTAGTGGCTTCAGTGGTGAAAGCGCTTGCTGTACTTTCTTTAAAGCTTGCCTCTTGGGGCTGGGGGAAGAGCCCTTATTAAACAGTTCAGTGTTAAAAGCCTATTGCTACCAGAGAATTACTCTGAAACAACGGAAACATACATATACTTTTCATAATGATTATAGAGGCCTGCATACCAGTGCCTTTCAGGGTAAGAAAGGGTCATCGGTAGAGTTGATCGGGAATTTCACGGTGAAATATTTTTCAATTGGAAAACGGTGATTTATTGAAACCAAAACTTTTTGCAGCAACATACCTGGTTCGATGCAACTTTCATTGGGAAAGGCTTCCCAGGTCCAGTATGGATTTTCTGGTGAAGGCCACAGAAAGAGAGTAGTATTCGTCCCAGAACAGACAATAGCCCCGTGCGTTAGGCACACATTTAGGTTGTGGGTAGTGCAGGTTCAAGTCCCTGCTCTGTCTGATTCAGGCTAGCAACCTGAGACTCAGTTGCCCCCATAAGAACTGCTCTATTTGATAAGACCAATGGTCCATTGAGTCCAGCAGCCTTTCTCCGACAGTGGTCAGTACCAGAGCTTCAGGGTGAGAGTCCAGGATAGCTGGAGTGATCCACCCCTGTATTCTCCTTCTGTCAATCAGAGGTTTATGGTCACCCTGAGCATTAAGTTGCATCCCTGACCACCTTGGCTAATACCACTGATGCATCTATGCACCACGAACCTGCCTAGTTCTTTTTTGAACCCAGTTATACCTTCGGCAATCACAACATCCCATGGTAATGAGTTCCACAGGTGAATTGTGCATTGTGTGAAAAAGTACTTCTTCTTGTGTGTTAAACCTATTACCCATCAATTTCATTTAGTGACCCCCTGGTTTTTGTGTTGTGGGAAAGAGTAAATAAAACTTCTTTATTCACGTTTTCTTTATAGACCTTTATCATATTCTCCACCCGTCATCTGTTGTTGCTTTTTAAGTTGAACAACGCTCATCTTTTTTGTCTCTCCTTATATGGGAGCCATTCCATATCCTTCGTAAGAGGGCAGGGAGCAGGGGGGGTTGGATAGAGGGCAGGGGAGTTCGGGGGGTGGTCAGGGTCCGGGGGTGTGGATAGGGGTCGGTGCGGTCAGAGAGCGGGGAACAGGGGGGTTGAATGGGGGAAGGGGTCCTCGGGGGGGCAGTCAGGAAGGAGAGGGGGGGTTGGATGGGGCAGCAGGGGGCAGTCGGGTGGGGGTTCTGGGGGTGGTCAGGGGACAGGGAGAAGGGGTAGTTGAATGGGGGCAGATGTCCCAGGGGGGCCGTCAGGAATGAGAGGGAGGGGTTGGATGCGGTGGTGGGGGGGGCAGTTAGGGGTGGGGGATCTGGAGGCAGTCAGGTGACAGAGAGCAGGGGGGGTGGATGGGGCCGCCATCCCGGGGGGGGCCATCAGGGAACAGGGGGGGGTTGGATGGGGCAGGAGTCCCGGGGGGGCCGTCAGGGGGCAAGAAGCAGGGGGGGGTCGGATAGAGGGCAAGGTCCAGGCCACACCTGGCTGTTTAGGGAGGCACAGCCTCCCCTAACTGGCCCTCCATACAATTTCGGAAACCCGATGCGGCCCTCAGGCCAAAAAGTTTGCCTGCCCCTGCTGTAACAGCTAATTTGGAACCCATCATTATATTTGCGGAGTTGGGATTATTTTTTCCAATGTGCTTTACTTTGCACTTATCAGTGCTGAATTTCATTTGCCTTTTTTTTTTTTTGCCCAGTTCATCCAGTTTTGTGACTCTTTGCAGCCAGCTTTGTACTTAACTGTCTTGAATAATTTCATATCATCTGCAAACTTTGCCACTTCATTATTCACTCTCTTTTCCAGATCATTAATGAATATGTTGAACAGCACAGGTCCCAGTGCAGATCCTTGGGGGACCGTGTTGTTTACCTCTCTCCATTGTGAAAACTGACCATTTCTTCCTACCCTTTATTTCCTTCTTTTAATCAGTTACTGATCCACAAGAGAACCTTCCCTCTTTATGACTGTTTAGTTTCCTTAAGAGCCTGTGGTGAGGGACCTTGTCAAAGGTCCCACATGAGTGTTCTAACCACTGGTCTATTCTGGACGGATGGGTCTCTCTCATCATCTTCTTCCCTCCCCTTCCCACCATGAGAAACTTCAAAAGGTCTCGGCTTTATCCTGATGCAAAATGAGAAAATATTTGAAATCTCAAAAAATTTTCACAGGATGGGAAAACCATTTCCTGCCCAGCTTTCTCGCCATTGGTGATTTCATCAATAACAAACCCCTACCTGCAAAGATTTAGCATATGCTCCGATCTGATCATAGTGAATATCAGAGTGGGTCTGATTTAAATCCATCTTCTCCAATATCCCATAGTGACAAATACCTAGAATTTGGTCTCAGTTGAAACTTTATTATGCATATTATGGTAGTACCTAGAGGCCCGAGCTGAGATCAGAACCTCATTGTGCTAAACAGTGCGTAGACACATAGGAAGCGACAGCCCTTGCCCCATGGGCCCTACAGTCTTAATAACAGGACAGAGAAAGGATGAGAAGGGAAGCAGAAGCACAGAGAAGTAAAGTGATTTGCCAAAGGTCACGTGACAGACGAGTGGCAAAACTGAACATAAAACCCAAGTCCCTTGGGTCATATGACTTCTCATTCAGGGCTCTCTATTTTTAATATGAAATCAACACTAGTAGTCCTCCATATTTATGTAGCTCCTTCCAGTACTTATGAAGCTTTCCTGGAGGACTTGAGGGTAGGGTATTCAGAATTGCCTAAGTGACTTAGGAACACAGGTCTCATCAGAAGGCCCCAAGACTTGTGCTTCTAGGTCACTCAGGCACTTCCACCACAAATCCCTAGTGATAGCCACCGAACAGGTGAAGCATGAGCAGAGACCGTTCTGGCGCCAGGCTAGGTCAAGATACAGCATTGTCCTTTTGGACCTATGGGCCGTGACCCGAAGCCCACCAGGGTCAATGAAAAGGCTCCAATGGGCTTTAGATCAGTGCCTCTTTCTGAAAAGCCAGGCCACACCCTCTAGAGCTATATCTACGCTATTAGCGAGGGATGTGATCCCCTTGCTTGTGTACGCATCGTGGTAGGTGATGAGAACTAGCATGAGTTTAAATAGCAGTGTAGCTGCAGCCAGGCCAAATTCCAACCCGCCTGAACCCCAGGGGTGCGTAGCTGTGCCCCCACTGTTGCTGCCTGTGTTATTGTGGCTACGCTGCTATTTATACTTGTGCTAGCTCCCATTACAAGCAGCGAATCGCACCCCCTACCTCGTGGTGTAGACATAGCCTCTACAAGGTCCGCCCATAATACTTCAGTCTTTGGGGGAAAGAGAAAAAGACACATTTCATCCTTGGTCAGGAAGTGGTCCTTCTTCTGTCTGTGCATGCATTAAAGCTCTTTCTTGCTTGTCAAGTCTTGCAGGTAACTCATAAACTGTATCACTTCTCCAAGAGTGATACATAATGTGTATAAAGGTATACAATAATCGTTAGGAGCGACTCAGCCGTCTGCTGCCGGTTTGCAAGATAAATGACGTTAATCAACAGGATGCCTTCAGAACTTTTGGTGAATCATTTGTTATGCTAATTGGGCCGCTTAAAGTAAACTGTCAATGAGCAGAAATCTTTGACAGTTTGGAGGAGATGATGGGCTAATTATTCAGCATATGCCAACACCTCTCCCCTTTCCCAATTTTGATAATATAATATTAATGAGAGGAGATAATGGTAATCGCCTGACCAGACCCCAAAATAGAGGGAAAGATAGATCCAGTTGTGGAGCTGAAGTTTCTCACTGTGACAGGTGCAACACCCCAATTGAGAAGGTCGATCACACAGAGATCTTGCAAGAATTTTGTTGTATCCCCTAGGTTACTGGGACCTTTTTAATTAATACAAGAAAATCCAATATCTGCTCTTGGTTATATATGCAAATTGAGAGCAACTCCACTGACTTCAGTCAAGGTACTCTGAATTCATACTAGCAAAACTGAAATCAGAATTTGGCTCTGAGCTTTGGTATTAACATACAGATCAAATAGGTCGATTGGATACACCCTCTGCCTGAAATGAACTACAACTCCTAAAGTTCCTAGATTGCATGAGGGGCTCATTGAAAAACCTGGGCAGGATTATGGAAGGGACTGTGTTTTGGTCCGAAGCATAGAATGGATCTTTCTAGGATATGACATCTCTCCCTGCCTGTTGCATCAGGCGAGGTATTTCCAGTAAAGATAAAGAGGTGTTAGTACTGTTATACAAGGCACTGGTGAGACCTCATCTGGAATATTGTGTGCAGTTCTGGTCTCCCATGTTTAAGAAGGATTAATTCAAACTGGAACGGGTACAGAGAAGGGCTACTAGGATGATCTGAGGAATGGAAAACCTGTCTTATGAAAGGAGACTCAAAGAGCTTGGCATGTTTAGCCTAACCAAAAGAAGGCTGAGGGGAGATATGATTGCTCTTTATAAATATATCAGAGGGATAAATATCAGGGAGGGAGAGGAATTATTTAAGCTTACTACCAATGTGGACACAAGAACAAATGGATATAAACTGGACATTAGGAAGTTTAGACTTGAAATTAGACGAAGGTTTCTAACCATCAGAGGAGTGAAGTTCTGGAACAGCCTTCTAAGGGGAGTAGTGGGGGCAAAAGACATATCTGGCTTCAAGACTGAGCTTGATAAGTTTATGGAGGGGATGGTATGATGGGATAGCCTAATTTTGACAATTAATTGATCTTTGATTATTAGCAGGTAAATATGCCCAATGGTCTGTGATGGGATGTTAGATGGGGTGGGATCTGAGTTACTACAGATAATTCTTTCCTGGGTGCTGCCTGGTGAGTCTTGCCCACATGCTCAGGGTTTAACTGATCGCCATATTTGGGGTTGGGAAGGAATTTTCCTCCAGGGCAGATTGGCAGAGGCCCTGGGGGTTTTTCGCCTTCCTCTGCAGCGTGGGGCACGGGTCACTTGCTGGAGGATTCTCTGCACCTTGAGGTCTTTAAACCATGATTTGAGGACTTTAGTAACTCAGACATAGGTTAGGGGTTTGTTACAGGAGTGGGTGGGTGAGATTCTCTGGCCTGCGTTGTGCAGGAGGTCAGATTAGATGATCATAATGGTCCCTTCTGACCTTAAAGTCTATGAGTCTATGAGTTTATTTAAGAAGCACATGGTTAGTTATATTACTTAACAGTAGTGCCACTTTTGCTCTTGAAACCATGCCAGTGATGGAGAGACCATCTGCTCTTGGGAGTGTCCAGTGCAGCAGACTGTAAGGTTTTTGAGTGAAAGCCTTTTAGTCTTATGACACGCCATGAAATTACTGCTATTTATTTACAGTTACACCTTTTACATAGTAGACCTTACCAACGGAGCCCTGTGGAATTTACCAACTTATACTCCGCCAGGATTTGCGTGCAGAATTTGTCGTATTTGGAGGTGTTCCCTATCTTGTTTCCAGCTTCGGCTATTTGCCTTAGATAAAACAAAAGCATTCACTCCACACATGAACTGAATTGAACCCTGAACTTTGATTGGGTTTGCAAAAGTCAGTAGAACTTTTTTTTTTTTAATTCAAGTTTTTAAATTTCAAGCACGTTCCTCCATCCCATTTTTTCAGTCAGGACACGAATTAGAAATCCTAAGATAATGAGACAGAGCTTGTTCTTCACTTCCTGTCCTAAACTGTTCTGTGAAAGGTTAGGAACCAATCCTGCTCCCATTCATTTCAGTTAGAGTAGTTTAATTTCACTCTGAAGCGGTTGCATTTCGGTGGGGGATGAGAACTGATTCCAATATTATAGCAAGTGTCAGTAGCAATCACTATTGCGGAGGTTGAATTCTAGCATCCATCATACAATCTCCCTTTTACGCTTACCCAAAACTTTCTCCATTTTCCTTTTTACTGAATATTTCCATTCTTGGTGTCCTCCAGGAGGATTGAGCAAATTCAGGTCTGCCACATTTGAACTATGCAAGTCCTGGGAAGAAAACAATACACTCTTCTCCAATGTTACATATTTGCAAAACAATCTGAAGAGTCTCTAAGGTGCCACAAGGACTCCTCGTTGTTTTTGCTGGTACAAACTAACACGACTACCACTCTGAAACCTGTTGCTTTTAGGTTATACACTGCAGTCACCGGGTGTGATTTCAGTTTGCGTGGACATACCCAGGCTAGTTTTCATCTCGTTAGCTTGGGTACTGATAGCCGTGAAGCTGCAGCAGCTGGCGCTTCAGTGTGGGCGAACATCCAGAATAGTTACCCAGAGTTCCTTGTGGGCTTCTTCAGCCTGTTCTGAAGCCCATGCTGCTGCTTCAACTTTGCTGCTACTGGTCCCTGAGTGTGACGGAGCACAGGACTCGCCGCTGTGGTGCCTCCTGCTGGCTGTTCTGGAATTAGCTCAAGTCCTTCCACAGGGCACCCTCCTCCGGTGGTGTCTCGTGCGCCGCTACTCCCGCTTTGCTGTCTCCACCACTCTGGGACTGGCATCGCTGCCTGGACCGCGGCATCCTCTTTTGGGCACAGCCCTCTGGCTGTGCCCCGCTCTGCTGTCTCCCCCCCCCCCCCCTTTGGGGGGAAACCAGTAGTCTATAGTCCAGCCACTCATCTCAATGGACTGCTGAAGTCACCAGTCTAGTCTCTTGCTCCAGGGGCAAACTGCGGTCTGTGTTGGCCATTTCCCTCAGGGCAAGTGGGGGCAGCCCTAGCACCTTATCTGCCCTTCCTCCGGGGCCTCGGTCTGGCAGCGGTCAGCCAGAAGCGCCTTTTGCTCTGCTACCCTGCCCAGCACTGCTCTAGCTATGGTGTTCCTAGGCAGCCAGTCTTTCTCCCTAGCAGGCCAGGGAGAGACTGCCCTCTGCTCTGTTGAGCAGCCCTTTATATATGGCCCCTGCTGGCCCTGATTGGCCACTGCAACAAGCCACCTCCGGATTGGCTCGCTTAGTGAGCCCTCCTCTAATTGGAGGGTTCTGCGCAGGCTCCCTCTGGCCTGCTTTAACCCTTCCTCTTCCTGGTGTGGGGCAACCGCCCCACTACACTGAGCTAGCTAGATGAAAGCTAGCTCAGGTATGTCTGCAGGAGCTGCCATTGCTTCCCATGGTTGCAGTTTAGACATACCTTTAGAAGACACTTGTGGAACTGGTTTCTGTTTGAGCTCTGTGAAACTTTTGTAGCAAACTTGCAAATCAGGCCAGCATCCAGGGCCGGCGCAACCCATTAGGCGGTCACCTAGGGCGGGGTGCTGGTGCCCCGGTCGTCGTCGGTATTTCGGGGGCGGGACCTTCCGCCGCCTCTGTCGGGGGCGGCATTTCGGGGGCGGGACCTTCCGCCGCCTAGGGTGGTGAAAAAGCTGGTGGCGCTCCCGCCAGCATCACCAGAAGTTCCACTGAGGCTCCCTTTGCCGCTGGACTGGAGGGAGCCGGTGGCATGAACTTTGAGGGAATGTGGGCTGATGTGATTTTGGGTCAACACCAGGCACAACTCAGCACTGGGGGTGGGGTGGAGAAAATCCACGTGCAATGAAAGCAGAAAGGGTTTGCATCAATGCTTGTGAGCCTGTTAGTCCCTCCCCAAATTAGCCCAGGTCTAGTTTCTACTGCATCCAGCTCATTGTCAAACAACTAACCTGTTATTCGATTGCATAAGAAAGCCTTTGTCCTATGTCCCAACCAGCTGGTTTAGAGACAGCCGGATCTTCCTGCTGTGGCCAGTCTGGGAAGCTCAATGTGTTTGGCCAATAAACATGCAGAAACTGTAAACTACAATCAGATAAACAGAGAGTATGATTTGAAAATGTTGATTGAACAAAACACCACCTTGTACACTGGCTGTCAATTAGAAAGGGGACTGGGCAGGGGAGCTGAATATTGAGGAGGCCGTTGGATTTTCAAGCACAGGCAGCTGCAGATGTAGTAATGTTGCCAGAATCTCCAGACCACCAAGTAGCCCGTGAGCTCTGCCTTTAATAAAATCCCCTTGTGCACCCACACTACAAGAAGGATGTGGAAAAATTGGAGAGAGTCCAGCGGAGGGCAACAAAAATGATTAGGGGGCTGGAGCACATGACTTATGAGGAGAGGCTGAGGGAACTGGGATTGTTTAGTCTGCAGAAGAGAAGAATGAGGGGGGATTTGATAGCTGCTTTCAACTACCTGAAAGGGGGTTCCAAAGAGGATGGATCTAGACTGTTCTCAGTGGTACCAGATGACAGAACAAGGAGTAATGGTCTCAAGTTGCAGTGGGGGAGGTTTAGATTGGATATTAGGAAAAACTTTTTCACTAGGAGGGTGGTGAAGCACTGGAATGGGTTACCTAGGGAGGTGGTGGAATCTCCTTCCTTAGAGGTTTTTAAGGTCAGGCTTGACAAAGCCCTGGCTGGGATGATTTAGTTGGGATTAGGTCCTGCTTTGAGCAGGGGGTTGGACTAGATGACCTCCTGAGGTCCCTTCCAACCCTGATATTCTATGATTCTATGAACTCTTTAAATTGGTTCAAAAAACTAAGTGGGCTTGGGGGAAGGACAATATGAAAAGGGATGGTTTCAGACCCAAGGCTAATCCTCTTCACTGTGTAACTCACTTGCCGGTGTCAATCTGTTATAGTCCATCATGGTAGAGTCTGCTGCTTTAGTTCAAGCTGTAGAGCTTCATGCATTTAGCTCTGGAGGTCCTCATCTGAGTCTCTGATGGCATCACATAACTGGAGGCTTGGCTGGGTTTCAAATTGATATAGACCTCAGGTGCTTAGGGCAAGCTTCCTTTGTCCAGAGGAAGCATGGAAGCCACTGGTCAGTGAGCATTGCAGGTACCCCTTTGTGCCAATCTATAGAGGATGTGAGTCTGTATTAGCCCCTGCTGGTTCTTTAGCTCCAGCTGTAGAGATGCGTAGATTTAGCTCTGGAGATACCCAGTTCAATCTCTGGTGTATAGGCCAAAATGGTAGCCATCACAAGAGTAATGTCAAAGTGTCCTGGCATACTCAGGTCCTGTGTGAAATGGATGGTAGCTTAACAGCATCATGCAGTGCTGTCTGCTTAGGTGATCTGACTTGGGAACCTGTATTTGATCTGGTACAAGGAGAGATCCTAATCCAAACTTTTTTGAACTACTGCAAAAAAGTTGTTTCACGACTGAGATGGAGCCAGTTCTTACTATAACTGACCCATTTGATGCATCCATACTCAAAACTGCTGGCCACAACTTTTATTTGTAAGCAAACTTCCCATATTCAGGGTCTTCGGTTGATTCGTGTTTGCCGGAGGGGAAATGAAAATGTGCGAGGTAGGGTTTTCTTGATGTTTTCATGCGGCGCAAAGATTTTAGAGTCAAACATTGGAGACAAAAGAGGTTGGAATGTCTGTGGGTTGTGGGATATCGGTCTAGGGATATTTCCCCAGTACACTTCTTTACCTGGATTCCCTTTAATCTCCAGACTGATGACATATCAATTAGAGATGGTGCCTTTAACTTTGAGTGAGTTTGGAATCCAAATCCAGATTTCACCACTAACCCGTACCTCGATAACAGCCCAAATCAACACCCTCCCAAGCTTTGTGGGTGGAGAAGGAGAGGGGACTTGAAATCTAGAGCCCAGTTTTGCAGCCCTGCCCTGTCTGTGTTTCCTGTGCTGGTTGCTAGCTACTGGGCTCCCTTCCAAATATACTGTTTGCATTCGGGGTAGTTTCTCTCTATCCAGATTAAAATTCCAGACAGTTTGCTTCATTCCTATAGACCATAACCCTGAATGGGGCTTAGTAAACATTTTACACAGAATATAGATTCCTGAGATGAGCTGAGTAAGACACTGGAACCAGATTTATTTATGAGGTGCTCACATGCACACGCAAACACACATGTGAGCACTCATACACCCACACACACTCATATCCCCGCAAACACTCCCCCATGAATTCACGCACACTGACCTGTTCACTCGACCTCTACCTATGCAATGCACATATCGAGTAAACAATTACACACACACACACCTGTCATAAGGCAACTGAAATGCCAGCTGCCTTTGAAGTTTCCCGAAGAGCAGGCAAACGAGTCAACAGTGCTGGCCAAGATCACATCATTAATCATCTATTAGCCGAGCTTGTGTGCTCCTGTCACCTGTCACTTTGTAATGCATGCAAATCACTCCAAGAATAACATTTCCAGCCTGACATTTCCAGGGCCAAAGCTGGGATCAACCCGGTCTTTGTGTTAGAGGCGAAAGGGAAGCAAAGGAACAAGCACGGAGAATTCTGGCGAGCGGCTGAGAAAATAAAGGAGGAAATAGTCAAATGACCGGTAAAAGTCCATGAGAGTTGCATAGAGAATGTTAGGGGTGCTTCTTTGTTTTTAAGTCCTCCTATAACATTTGTTAAGAATTAGATCCCTGCTGTAGAAAAATATATCCCCGTTATGGTTTAAAAAAAATGGTGTGAGTGTGGTTTTGTTAAATTGTATATTATTATTTGTATTGCCATAGTGGTCCTGCTTTGAGCAGGGGGTTGGACTAGATGACCTCCTGAGGTCTCTTCCAACCCTGATATTCTATGATTCTAAAAGCTTCAGTCCTGGACCAGAACCGCATTTTGTTAGGTGCTGTACAAACACAGAACAAAAAGAACGAGGAGTACTTGTATTAGTCTCTAAGGTGCCACAAAGACTCCTCGTTCTTTTTGCTGATACAGACTAACACGGCTACCACTCTGAAAGCAGAACAAAAAGACTACCCCTGCCCGGAGACTTAACAGTATAAGAAAAGAGACTAGAGATGGATAGGCAGGCAGACAGACAGATGGAGGAGTACCAGGAGAAAGTAGTGGTCAGCATCAGAGCTCCAGCAGCCCAACTGGACCATTCCATATATTCTGGGGATTTTACAGGGATGTCTATAGCACCCAATCAAATTCTATAGAAGCCTAATGATTTTTTCTCCCAGCTTACATTCTATAGGACTTTTCCAGTAGACAAAGAAATTGTCTAAAAACCAAACCCATGTACTGCTTGGTATTTCCCAGTCTGCAATGGAAACGATCCCTTTAAGGAAAACAAAGGCAGGAAGATTAGAAGAGGGTCACATCTCTCCGTCCATCCATCGGTTTACGCCCATCACTGTATTATCTGAACATCTTCCATGGACGTAAGGATTGCATGGCAGGGTTCTAGTGGAATTTATACATCTTATGCTCACTTTCCTTCCCAGTTGTAGAGCGGCTCTGCATGGGGTGTGTTGGGATGGGAAGTATCGTTTATGTTTTCTTCCACCCCATCCCTTTTTCTTCTTCCTGATTTTTCTCCTCTCCCACTTCCTGCCCACTTCTTCCTTTGGGCCCCAATTCATCAAAGCGATTATGCCCATGTTTACGTCCATATCTAGTAAAGTGGTTACGTCCATACGTAAATCCAGTTGAAGTCAGTGGAATTTAGGCACGTGCCGGAAGTTGAGCAGGTGATTGCTGAAGGGGAATTTGGTTCTGATGGAAAGGGATTTGGGGATTACGCCCATGCAACCCTGCGGGGGGGGGAGGGTGGGGGGGTGTCACTGTCTGTAAGTGAAGGTAGGTAGGTAGTTAAACTGGAAGAGAGAGAATATTGAGGAATCGGGGGCTGCTACAGACAATCAGCACAAGATTTCGATCCCTGGCAGTCCTTTCAATGGAAGGAGAGGGTAGAAATAGCCTTTCAGATTCTCCCGCCCCTGCCCCCTTTCCCTTGCTTATAATGCAGAGATGAATCAGCTTTATTCCTTAATTCCTTTGCTGTTTGGGTGTCTGAAATGGGTTAGGTCTGGGTAGGGATTAACCCTGACAGCTCCCGTCTCTGGATTTCAAATTAAGGCTGGGATAGAAGTGGGGTAAGGGAGTCATTCCACCAGTCAATCCACAGGCTATTTATTTTTCAGAAGAATTTGATTATTATTTATTTATATAAACAAACTCTAGATCATGGAGGCAATTAACCCTGCTTCCGATTCGGGAGCCCTCATGATATTATCTATCTGGGAGAGCTTAGCAGCTGCATTCAAGCTACATGGAGAGTCAGATAATGTCTGCTTTAAATCTGAAGTTTTTCCCCCTTCAAGGGGTCTGAACTTAGTCTTTGCCGAGTAGTAAATCCTACCTTGGAGTGTAGAGTTTGCAAAGGAAAAAGTGTGTCCTTGTAGCCCGGATCCTATTCTGAGATGTGGGTCATGAGCAACTAGAATTTAAAAAAACCATTAAGACATCCTGGATGAAAATTAAACATTGTACTGGACCAGAAAGAGAGAGCGAGAGATGAAAAGAAGACATGGAGAAAAGACCAGGAAAAGAAAAAGGAGAGAGAGCAGAGACAGAGAGGGGAAGAAGAATGATAAGGGAAAATGGGGGGATGCTAAAACGAGAAAGAAAGGGAGGAATGAAGATGAGAAAGAGAAGGAAGGAAGGATGGATGGATGTGCTTATTTTTCTAGAACAGGCCATTTCTAACAGAAAGATGAGAGAGACTTTTTGTGGTGGTGTCCTTCCGCGAGTTCTACCACCAGCCAGCATCTCATTTTCTGACAGGTAAATAAGACTAGCTAATTGGTTCCTGGTTTAAGAATGGGATAGCGAGCAGAGCCTGTGCCTTATGAATTGGGATCTTGTCCAATTTCTGGTCCTAGCAGATGTGATCTCTTCAGGGTTCCACTGTAATGATAAATTGAAACATCTGAATGTTGCGTTTCCAAGTCCCAGCGCCCGGTTTTGTGAGTGGAGAAAGAGGATCTGATCAAGTTTCCTTCCGAAATGACAAATTGTGATTTCCAAAAACATGATTTGGTCCATTTGCAAGCCTAACAGGCGCAGAAGCCTGGGGAGGGGAGGGGAAGAGAAGGGAGGGCGAAAGGGGGGTGTACCAAGGTCACCAGCTCCTGGAGGACTCAACTCTGGAAGTCGTGCTCTCCTCCCTGGATAAAGTCTGAGCACACTTCGAGTCAGAAACACTTTAAATCAAGGTGACACTTACAAACACTTTATTAATAATTAATACGTGATTAATGAAAATTGCTTTTTAGCGGATAAGTTGCTCTAAGACACATTAGAGCATGTTTTAGGGAGACGTGGATAAATATTTGCATGCATTCTCGTTTATAAATGCTTAGTAATGGGCTCTCAACTTTCAGGTGCCTCAGCGTCTTTTATCCCCACGCAGGTGAGCGAGGCATCTTATCATCATTTATTTTCAGAATCCATTTCTATCAACCACGTATTAATTATTATTAAGAAAATATTTGCACGTGTTGCCCTTAGTCTCGGGTCTTGGCTGAGTACTGGGAGGGAAGAGAGGAAAACGAGGAAAGAGATCTGTGCCTGCTTACCTCTTTTTATCTTACAACCAAGGGGGGGCAGATTCTCAGCTGTTGTAAATGATCAGATCTCCATGGACTACACTGATTTACACCAGTTGAGGTTCTGGCCTGGGCAGCTTGGCCCCTCTGTGAGTTTTGTCTCGTGGGGCAGGGAGGACGATCTATAATAGAAACTTTTGATGGCTACCCTAGTGAGTGGCTCACAATCACTGGATCCTTACAACCCCTGTGGGAGGAGGGGTAGTGCTTGTATCCACATTGCAGAGAGCAGAAACTGAGGCACAGAGAGATTTAGGGTACGTGTAAGCTGGAGGCGTCATTTCTGATGGCGCTAACATGCTAAAAAGAGCAGTGTAGCTGCAGCAGGACGTCCGAGCCACCCGAAGTAGGATCCCATCTGAAACCCTAGGGACATACTCAGGGCAGCTAGCCTGTCCCAGCCTGGGTGCACTTCTATTTTTAGCACACTAGCTGGATCAGAGCTGGTGTGAGTATTTCTACTCAAGCTGGAAATGACACCTCCAGCTGCAGTGAAGACGTACCCTAAAATGACTTGTCCGTGATCAGCGTTGGAATCTGAACCTGGGTTTTCTAAGTCACAGGCCAGCACCCTAACCACTGAATTAGCCCATTTTGTGGCTGAGGGGTGCACTGAATTTCTCTGGGGGGTGTGGAGAGGAAGGAGATGGCTGCTGTAACTTGTACCAGGAACAAAAGGCCATCGGATCAGCATGGTGCAGGGATAGCAAGGGCATGGTGGGTGGTATAGGAAATACATCAGTGTAGGATTCCCCAATGTTGGGTAATGATCCCATGGCTGGTTAACTCCAGTTTAGGGCCAGGATTGGATGAGAGCACAATGCAAAATCTCAGCATTGCAGGAGAGCACCTTGAGCTGAGGTTTTCAAATCAGACTAGGGTATTTAGACACACATTCACCATTCAGCCAAATGGAAGATGTATGTCTAAATCCCCGGGCTTGACCGGACGATCTCAATGTATTCATAACTATTTTGTTTGACATTGGGAGGGGGAAGCGACCATCCACTTACCCAGGAACACTTAAAAGAAAAGAATCATCATTTTGTAGACACCTGCCTGTGTGTCTGACTGTTGTGCAGAGCTCTGTGAAAAGGGAACTGTGTGTGTCATGGAAATTCTGTGACTCTCGGATTGAACTTGCTTTGACTGTCTTGATGCCCATTTTGCGTTCACTTTCCATGGCTATTGCAGTGAACGTGCTAGCCGGCAGGAGCATTCACAGAAATAGTGAATGATTGTGGAATATACACAGATCGGTGAATTTTTGAATTCCTAATCACGAGCATTCACACTGGAAACACGACTTCTGAGCTTACGCTCATTCAGTCAGGGAACAGAAACAATTGATCTATGTGGATATTTGCATGGCCCTCCTCCTCATGCTATGTGAGTGTCTCACCATCATGATTAAACATATCCTCTCAACACCCACTTCTCCCCCTGAGAAGGAGGGAAATATCTCCATTGCAAAGAGGCAGGACTAAGCTTACGGCCAGATTAGATGCCTTGACCAAGGTCACACATGGATTAGGTGGCTGAGCTGGAAATCAAACCTGGGTCTGATCCCCAATCCATCTTTCCAACCAACTACTACTAAAATAGCATAAATCTTGGGTCTGATCAAAACTAGCCAATGCAACTTGAAGTTGGGACATGGGATCCTCTGTCATGAGGAAACTGATTGTGACCAATCTGCAGGCCAGAAATCATTCCCATATATTGCTCAGTGAATAATTTCAAATAATGAATTCATTTGGGAGAATTAGAAGCTGCTCAAGGATGATTCATGAATAACATATGCATATATTTAAAAGCAGAAAAATACTCCAATAAATGATTCTCTGAATGATTTACGCAGTGTGAATACCCACCAGCCTCTTGAACCAGCATCATGGAAGGCAGTGTGTCTTAGTGGATAGAGCACTGGACTGGGTCTCAGGAGAACTCGGTTCTATTCCCTAGCTCTGCCACTGACTTGCTGGATAACCTTGAGCAAGTCACTTGCCTCAGTTCCCCCCCTGCGTGAAATCACAATAATGACACTGATCTCCTTTGCAAGTGGTTTGAGATCTACTGAGGAAAAGTGCTATGTAACAGCTAGGTGGTCTTGTCATCCCCTATGGATAGTGGGTGTAAAATGCTACACAAAAAAATACACTGCACAAACGAATAGTTGTACAAATCCAGACACCCCCCCATGCTGCCTGTGCAGCGTATGTGGCAGGTGTGTGATTCTGGGGTTTGCTTTTGTGTACGAATCGTGGAGAGCAAGCGCTGCTCAGGTGACAGCAGTCAGCTTTTGAGTTATCTTACTGCTCAGTCACGCCACCACTATGAACTGTGTGATCCTTCCTGTAGAGTGGGCCTCACACGTTCCCTCTCAGGTTGATCTCTGCTGCCTTGTCCAACACCACCTGAACACCGGCCACTGAACAATTCTCTATGAGATGCGCTAGGGCAGGGATGTAATGTCTCCCCAGGTATTATGACAAAGGAAACAGAGCCCCGGGTGATTGATTACAAATAGATTATGAAATACATTATCCCCCTCACCTCTTTGGTATTTAGCTATTTCTAAATAAACAAGTCATCTTTAATGCTGTGTCTTTTCTTAAAAATGATCTCTGCTGACCAACCTACTTATATGGCCACACTACCCTTTTATCGAAATCATCCCCAGTATTTAAAAGTAGAAATGACAGTAACAGTCTCTCTACCTCTCAGACTGTAAGAAGAGAAGTCTGGTGAGCTTCTAGTGTGTGTGTGTGTCCGTCCGTCCGTCCCTCCCTCCCTCCCTCCCTCCCAGTGGTTATGATGCTAGTCTGGGACTCTAGACATCTGGGTTCAATTCCATACTCCTCTACAGACGTCCTGTGTGACCATGTGCCTCAGTTTCCCCCTCTGGAATGTGGGGAATAATAGCACTGTTTCATCTCCTAGGTAAAGATTAGGAGATACTAGGATAGGGGGAGACATATAAGTGCCTTAGATAGAGTGGCTGTGTCTTTGTGGAGTGACGGGGGCGGTTCTCTAGCTCTTTCTCTGTGAAGAATTGATTGAGGGAAAGCTACGCCCAGACGTGAGTTTTGCATTTAGTCATGAGCATGCTGAGAGTAGCAGAGAAAATGACACAGAAAAGGCTACGTGGTTTCGTAACAGGGTAGAGTCTAAGATGCCACAAAGAGCCCAGTGCGTCCTGTGGACACCTGAGCACGCTTTACTGCCCACGGAAGACAAATAGATATGCACAATACCTTGTAGCTGTGTCTCCTTAACCTCTGACCTTTTGCTAAAAACATGTATGTAGTATTAGTCCTGCAGCAGGCCTGATCTTCAAACACACACGTACACGAACAGAGTATGTTTAGGGGCACGGGCATGCGTTTTCCAGTGCTAGAGGGGTGTGCAGTGTGAAAAATTGGCTATGCTGTTGTGAATAAGTCTTTCCCTCCCCTCTCGACCTCTCTTTCCTTGTCAGTTCTTTTCTATGGCAATGGGAAATGCCATTTCCTTGTAGGATCGCTATCTATCTATCTATCTATCTATCTATCTATCTATCTATCTATCTATCTATCTATCTCCATACACCCCTCTATCTATCTATCTATCTATCTATCTATCTATCTATCTATCTATCTATCTATCTATCTCCATACACCCCTTTATCTATCTATCTATCTATCTATCTATCTATCTATCTATCTATCTATCTCCATACACCCCTTTATCTATCTATCTATCTATCTATCTATCTATCTATCTATCTAATCACGTGGGACAGAGCTCAGTGAGCCATCTTAGATGAGATTATGCGAGAGCCACTCTGATGTAGGGACAAGGGAAGGTACTGTGGGGTCTAGAGGGAGGCCCTGTGGTACAGGTCAGCAGGGCACTGTGGTACCATGGGAAGCCTGGCTTAGTCTGAAATGTTCTCTAGCGAAATTCCGCTTATTGCAGGCTTTTCTAGTGCCCCATCATAGGCCATTCATAATGGCAGCTCCTGTTATAATTAAACTTTTCTTTTAATGAGATACTAAATCCAGCCTACAAGGAAGGCTCAATGAGGATTTTTATCTGTGCCAGGAGACATTTCCACCCTCGTCTTCTCCTGTCTCCCGCCCCCTCCTGAAGCCTTGGTGTGAGGTGTCTTTCACTAGCCTTCAGTGTCTTCACAGGGAGACTTAATCTGCATCTCCGATGATTAGTTAGGTGTATTTTTAGCCTAGTGGAAGCTGGGAAGGATGAAGAGGGATAGGAAGGGGGTCGTTTCTGTGGCTGGCGAGGATGTGCTATCCTGATAATTGCCAAAAAGGAGCTGATGCCCCGATTTGTGAGTTGGATATAACCCTTTTGTGGACTTCCCCATGAGGATCTTCAAGTGCTTTTCAGACAACAGGGCCTCCCTCTGTTACGGCTTTGGAAAGCCAGTATTCTGCTACAGGCAGTGCCAGGGGCAGCTCCCATGGAGAGGGCCTATGACAGATGGAGTCCCTCCGGGGATGCTGGAGGAGTGTGCACAGGATGGCGATCAGCAGGAGGTGCTCCCCCTTGTCCCAGTCTCGTCCCTGCTCCACTCGCACCGCAGGCACAAATAATCCCCAGACGCTGGCAAACGAGGGACCACATCCCCAGCTGGTGTAAATCAGCATAGCTTCGTTGGGGTGCTGCTATTTGACACCAGCTGAGGATCTGGCCCAGAGAGTGCTGTGACAGAGCGGGAGACTGGCAAATCATGGATTCTAATCCCAGCTGCATCAGTGACTCACCTTAGACAGAGCCTCAGATCCCCATATGTGAAACCTGCCTCACCGGAGAGCTGTGGGGATTCTCAAGGGTCTGGGCAGCACTTCGAAGAGGCAGGGCACTGTATATTAGTGTGAATAATTCTTCTTACATGACAAGCCCTGCCAGGGAAATTAACTAAGGGTAACATTTTTAAAAATCCCATTTTCAAAAGTGACCTGGGCACTTAGGAGTCTAAGTCTCATTGAAAGTCAGTGAGACCCAGGTTCAGAAAAATCTGCTTTCAAATAGGTTACCAGGGAAACAATTCGTGTAGTATTAGGGAACATTTTCCAAAAGCATCTTAGTGACTCAGGAGACAGAAATTCTACTCCAATAGACTCTGGGGTAATCACCCAAGGGAAAAGATAGCAGCCCTGTTGTTTCGAACTAGACTGAACAAGGCAGTAGATATTATACAGATGGGAACAAGCCTAGGCAGGCTTAAGGGGGAGAAATGTGTGACGAAATGGTGGGTTTTTGTCCTGAGTCTTTAGCTCCTTCCAACAATGGGCTCAGACCTGAAGCCTGTACTGAGTGCAACATCAAGAGATATGGGGGATTGCCTGGGTTTAACTAGGGGAAGAATTAGATCTCTGGTCTCAGGTGGGAAATCAGTGGGAGTTTTGCCTGAGCAAAGATTTGCTCAGGACCACTTTATAAATGTTAATGAATTAAGACTTCACAACTTCTCCCACCTCTGGGAGGTGATCGTTGTTATTCTCGCTTTACAGGATGAGAAACTGAGGCTCAGAGAAACTGAGGTCCAAAATGTCAACCTTGGATGTTTAAAATCCAAAATGAATCTCTCAATAAGGCCTAGTTTTGATCGTTTCTGAACAGCTCCCATTGCTTTTGAAATGTTGGCCTGTGCAGTCACGCAGGTATATGGCAGAGGGCCTAAATTTTCAAAAGTACTTAATCATTTTGGATGCCTCCGTTTTTGGAGGCCCAGCCTGAGGCAATTTAGAGAGGACCCAAATTTCAGAGAACGGGTGCTCAGCCCTTTTCTGAAAATCAGGACCCTTTTGTCTGCCTTGTGTTGGGCACCCAAAAGCAAGTCCTTGTTGAAAATGTAGGCCCAGCATTGCAGACTTCCACAACTCAGGCATGTCCATTACATCGCAATCCCTCATGACGATGCCCACTCTGGGTCTATGATTAAGCCCACATGTCACCTCCAGCCCCCAAGAATGATCTTCATTTAACTATCGTAATTTTGTGGCACAGTTTTACCATCTCAGTAATGAAATTCAGGCACCCCATGATCCCCAAATGTTTACACACACACACACACACACACACACACACACACACACACACACACCAAAACTGCCTCCTCGCATGGCCGAGTGTGTTCTCTGTCAAGTTCAAGCTGAATTTCAAGCTCCAGGGCCTGGCTCCAATGTTTCAGTTCTTCAGCTATGTGCTACTTCTGGAGTGTTTGCACAAGCAGTGCATCATGGAGAGGGAAAGGGGAGGGGGTTGTCAGCAAAAGGCCCCATGCTAATCTTCTCCTTCAAGATGGGGCCCTTTCGGAAACCTGTTTTAATATTCATGGTCTTTAGGTAAATAGTCTCTGAGTGAGGCTGTCAGTTTCTGCAAATGTGCCTGTCTCGCTGAGCTACTGCACATTTATCAGTGAGTAAACAGTGACAGGAGTAGGGGGATTAGGGAATTAAATTAGTGTGTAACCACTCTCCTTCTCAAGTTTTTGGCATTGCCTTGTGTGTGTTTTGTTCCAAGAAGTTTAGAAAAAAATATATCTCACTCACTCACTCACACACACTTGAAATCTCTGGTCTCCTTTTCTCTCCTTTCTTTCTAAGGATGTGATCTCATCCAAATGAGATCATTACAATCAGAATCAAGTAAGCAATAGATAAGGCCTGGGAGAAACTTGCAGATGACAACCCAGGTCTTCTGTTTCCCTTCTGATCCTTTGAAGATTCTCCAGCTGGGTTTCCCAACTAATCTGCACGTTTCCAGTGGGATGAGCTATCACTTCCCTTCTGTACCAGTTTTTTTCTTTCCCCTCCCCTTCCACTTCCCACAGGGCATAGATTCTGCCATCTGCCTAGCAATGATCAGGTTGCAAGCCAGATCTGCAAGTGATCTGGCAGTGCCAGTTTCTTACTATCTTTGTTGCCATGCCCTGACACACATCCACACATTCCATGGTCCCCTCGGTTCTTCTTCAAAAGAAGGTGACACTTTAGTCAACTTTTGGAGCTAAACCCATGATCATTGTAAATTACACCAATTAGGTCTGGATGTGGCTAGATTCCATCTTCCATCATTCGGCACCACGGATAGTCCGTGTGTGCCAGCCTTAGCTTTTTGGGTGTTCAGCACCATGGACAGAGCATGGCCCACTTGTCCTTCAGGAGGATTTCACATGCAGAGAGCATAAAATGGGGAAAGTGGAAAGAAAATTACCGTAACTCTATCTTCGCTATCCCAGTGTATTTCTCAGCCTGTGCTAAGCCAATCCACTGGCTTGTATGCTACTACAGATGGATTAGCAGCACCTTTCTGTCTCTCCAGCCTACAGGGTTTGACTTGTATATGCTGTTTCCCAGTGCTCTAGCTCCTCAGCCTCGTTACCATCACCAGGTCCTGCAGAACTGTGCAAACCATGCACACCAACCTCTGTAGCTCTCTCCAGGTTCTCAGTGTCTCACGCTCCAACCTTAGGGGATGACCCTGCTGAGGGTACTGCTCATATTGGGTCTAAAGTTCAAGTCAACAGGACTAAGTCCAGTAATAGTCACTACATAGGGTAGTGTTTGCAAAGTCTGGACTCCACTTGTTTTCGGGAGCTGGAGTATATTAAGGTCTCCTAGTGGGCATGGGTAGCAGATGGGGCTATTCAATTAACCCTCCCCTGGTTGGTTGCGGGCATGGAGGCAGCGGAGGTCTCCATGTGTCCCCTGAACTTCCTTGCAGGGATGATGTGGTGGGAACTCTGCCCGCTGCACCATCCCACCCAGAAGACATAGGAACCGGGGCAACTCTTAAGGATCATGGTGTGGGAGGATCCCATAACAAGTTGTGGGGAATGGGTATCTGTGGGGTATCAGGAGTAGGGGGTATTTATGAGCTCTAAACTCCAAGCTGAATAATTTGCTGTGAAACCAACTGAAACCCAGTGTTGGCTGGTGCTGTTCAGCTCTGATTTCCAGATGCTTGTGGGAAAAGAAGAGTACCATCGAAATTGAAGATGCCACTTTATGCCCCCACAAACTCCCATTACATTGTATTCACATTTTAGGACCGAATGCATCTGGGATTTCCACAGAAGGTGAAAAATGAAGCTACCACCCTGAAGCAACTGCTAGGGCCGAACAAATAGCCATGCAAAAGCTAAAGCTGCTGCTGCCGATGTGGTGTAAAATCCTCTAAGCCATGCACTATGCTCCCTGCCTAGCGTGCCTTCCTCCTCATGGCACATCTCAACTCAGCAAACGCACATAGATGCCACCCGGCTGGGGAAGGAGTCAGAGCTCATGCTCCCATGAAAAGGCCGACAGGTTCAGTGGCCCCTGTTCCCGGGGATGTGTTCAAAGGGAAAGTCCAAAACAGCTCATACAAACCCAGTCCCTTTTCCTTCCTCCCTGTCGTCCCTTTTCCTTCTTCCCTGTCCTCCCCTCCCATGTAGGGTGGAGCAATCAGGCTTCCCTAGACGTTTCTGTTCCCTGTTTAGTTTGTGTTTTATGGCGCCAGAGCTGTCTGGGTCTCTGTAACTGTCCTGTAGACTGGCAGCATTTCCCATGCAGGTGGGATTCTTTTATTTGGTTGTTTGGCCGGGGATGGGGGGAGGGTCTTTTCACAGCAGCTCAGTGGCGAGCCCCACTTTCCACCCCTGCAGAGCAGTAAGGGGGCATAAGGAGACTGCCTGGGGCACGGGGGGAAATCAGGTGCCAATAGTGCTACTGCTGTTACCATGCAGAGGGTTGGGGAGTAGGAGATTCTGTTTCCCCCCCACACACAGGCTTTCCCTGTGTAGAGACACATTCATCAGGAGGGCAGAGTTTGTTCTGTCCTCCCTCGGGACACGTGTTCCCTGGGGAAGGATGTTTGGATTCCAGAACATGCAGATCCCCTTAGCTAAGACTGTGTGTGGGGAGCCATGGCTGCCCATGGGCTCCCTGCCCTTAGGCAGTTCCATAGCGCAGTGGAGTGAGGTGAGGTAACATACATTAATGATCACATGGTCAGAGTTAAACCACATCCCTAAAGGGCTTGGGGGGAGCATGATGCTGCTGAGAACAGCCATCTCCAGCAGTGGGGCATCTTCTGCTGGGCCGGGGTAGAACAGGGGACCGTGTATCCACAGCTCTCCTCTCCATCCTGCAGCTGTGATCTGCCAGTCTTCTCCCCTCTCTCCAGGATGGTTACGGCAGAGCAGGCCCGTAAGGGGCAAGCTCCCCTTTCTGTATATCTGTTCTTCTTGATGACTGTGTGTGACGTAGACTTGGGGATTCCTTCCATGCGCAGTGACCCTCTACGTTTCTCAGAAGGTGTCAATGGCTCTTTGAAGGTTAATTACAGCTGGGCTGGAGACCAGACACTAAACACCGAACCAAACCACCTGCGTGCGGCGCTGTGACCCGAACAATAATGCGGGATGACGCTGGCGCTCAGGGATCGCTCTGAATGGGATGTACTGGAGAGAAAACAGACCGCCGGCATAATCAGCGCTGTGATGAAGGGGTTTCTTGGCTTCCAGCAATGTAATATTGTAGCCTAACGCACGCAGGATGGATCAGCCACCTCCTGTATGTTTGGAGCCAGGTGCGCGTGAGGAGTGGAAGCACCCATTTCAAACTAAACTGCAGTGGGTTTTGTGGTTGGAGCTGGGGGAGAAGAGCCCGGTGCCTCTCCTGAAAATGGCACTTCTGTGGTTTATGTCAGGCGGAACAACGCTGCATAATGCATTATGGGCCCGGCTGCCTCTTATTTAGAGATCACGAGCTAATGAAGGCACAATAGAGATATTGATGCGGCTGCTAAAATTTCAGCTATGGATTGCAACTTACTAAACAGAGCAGAGGCGCTAGGGAGAAAGGGGCGGTTTAACTCCTCCCTGCCCACCCCAGCCACACATCCACAGAACCAAAAATGAGCTAAGCAGAGGGTCGCTGCCTGGGACATTGCAAAGACACTAAAAGAATGCCCTGGGTTCTGGATTTCTAATTGTATTGTAAGTGTCCTATATTGGTCTTGATGAAATCAAAGCTTTTACCACATAGACAGGCCTTGATCCTACAACTGAATCTCCTGTAACTAGACTCATAGACTTTAAGGTCAGAAGGGACCATTATGATCATCTAGGCTGACCTCCCGCACAACGCAGGCCATTGGAGGAGGTGAAGACTATGAGCTTGTGTCACTGCATCAGTGAGTTGCTCCACTGCAGCTACTCTAGGGAGTAGAGCTGGGCAACTTTTTTCCTGCCAATAGTACATTTGCCAAAACTGGCATTTTTCAGGGCCCTGAAACGATTCACAAATTTGGGTCGAATTCAGTGACTAGTTTCAGCCGGGAAAAAAACCTGAAAACAAACATTTTGGAAATGTGCACACGGCTTTATTGAGAAAATGTTGTTCTCGGGTGGATACTTTGTGTTGGAAATGTCATTGTGAAGGGACTTTTGAACCATTGTGTCCAATCCAAGTGAAAATGTTCCCGTTTTTCCTTTCATCGAGAAAAAAAACAAAGGAAAAAGAAAGAAAGAAGTTTGGGTTCTAAACGATCCCCTGCCCTTGGATTTTTTAGTTCAGTCACCGAACCGAAAAAAGCATTTCTTCTCTCAGCTCTGTGAGCCAGCGAGAGTGGATTTGGGGTACAACTACACCACAAATGACGGCTACTTCTACACTTGGTGCTAGGGGTCCAATTCCCCGATCACACAGACACCCCCCAGCTCTGATTGAGCTAGCTCATAGCATGGTGGTGTCGCCATGGTAGCACAGGCAGAGATGAGTGGTGGTACAGGTTAGCCACCCTTGAGTACAACCCTGTCCGGGCGGTGTGGGTACGTGCTCGGGGCGGCCAGCCCACACCCCTCCTCAATGCTGCCTGTTACTGCAGCTACGCTGTGCTCCTAGCACAATGGCACCAACACATCTACGCAAGCTGGGACTCACCCCCCCAGCTCCAAAGGTAGATGTAACTTTAGGTGTAACAGTAGCACGGACAGGCATATTCGCGCTACCTATAATCTAGCTAGAGCAGGTAATGGCAGTGAAGTGGTGGTGGCACAGGCCTCAGCCTAGGCTTGCCACCCAAATGCAAGCTGGATGGGGACCCTGGGCACGTACTCAGGTTGCTGGCCCGTGCCAGGATCCATTCTGCTGTGTCTTCACTGCTATTGTTACCCACGCTAGGTAGATTCAAGCTAGCATGCCCTCAACGCAAGCGCCCCTTCACACGCAAGGCAGTCATACCCGAGAGTGACTACGCTGTGAAACAACACTGGAGCGACGCAGAGTGGCTGGGTTAGCAGAGTGATTGGAGTAGCAGTCGATGAGTTGTAACTCAGATTGCCGCATTCCCGTTGTATTGCTAGCTCCTCCATCGGCGGCACTTGAGCTTCAAACACAACCACCCCTACAGCCCGAGACACATGAGCCAGTCAGCGCGAGCTTAAAGCACCACGGAACTTGAGCTGGAGATTTGTGTGTGTGGATGGGTGTCGGGTTAGGGGCAACACTCAAGCTAATGATGCAGTGAAGGTAAACCCTTCAGGTGGGTGCAGGGGGCTTAGTAAGAACAAATCAGGGTTTTTGCATACATTGCCCAGAGTTCTCGGGTTTGGGGAACCTTTTCTATTTTTTTCTCAAAAACCAGATGGAGTTTTCCAACCTTTCTTTCCTGCAATTTAGCTCATTCTGAGGCTGTTGAAATTGAAAAATACGTTTCCCCAGCTAAAGAGCGAACTCTGTGTGCTGTATATGGATTGGCAGAAACCCCTACCTCTTTGTATAATTTATAGACACCGAGCGCTGGTAATTGGTAGGTTAGATAAGATTTGGATGGATGGATAGGTAAGTACTGTGGGTATTTTTTCATTAGGATTTTTCTCTCTCCACTCTGGCACCTTTCACAGTCTCTGTTTTTCACCCTGCCTCATTTTTCACCCTGTTGTTTTTGTGTTCCCCCCCTCCCCCCCCGCTTTCTCTGTTCCTTTGTTCACTGCCTCTCTGAATCAGAACATGAACTCAATAACATGAGAGTTGAAATTTTCGAGTCCGTGATGTTCTAGTGACTCTGAAATTAGGCAGAAGAATTTCCCCCGCCATCTCAGCTCATGAATAGGTCTTGCAGATTTCATAGGATAACAAGCCACAAAGCTTTCTTCCCCCAGAATCATCCTGACTCAGAATTTGTAGGAGGCGGGGCTGCTTTCGCCTGTGTTGTTCCTGTTACAGCATCGTCACTACACGGATAAAACACAGAGTTACAATGCAAGGAGCACGTTATTTTACTGCAAGGCATAGTCTGACAAGTGGCCATATAATGACAATCGGCACCTAGACACCTGGAACCGAAGGTGCCTCGATACCATTGTGATCACAGGGAGCACTAACAACAGGCAGATGGCTGGAGGGAGCCGGAACCCTTCTCACGGTGCTAATTCCCGTGACTGTGCTTGGAAAAAAACGTGCTCTCACCCTACTTCTCAGCTGAGATGTAACAGGCAGGGGCTGGAGTGAGGGGCTCCCCTGGATATGGGGTGGAGAGTGACTTTGGGCACAGCCTGGAGTAATGGATGAGGGGTAAATAGCACTATAGTTCCAGTTCTTTCTCTGCTTCCTCCTTGCTCCAAGGAATGGTGGGGGGAGGTAGTAATTCGCTCCTGGTTTATTCCTGTGGCAGATGATGATACACTCCCCGGCCCTCCCTCCTCTGATGGCTCAGGAACGAAGGTCAGTGAGTTCAGGGTTGAAGCTGAGCCAAGACACTCCACCCACCTGCTGTGGAGAGGGAGTCAGTGAGCACCCATCACTCACTCACTCCATCATGCCTGAGCCCAAGATCCAGGTAGCCCATGCAGAGCTGTAGTGACAGGTTCTTCCTCCCTTGCCTGGACGCCTACCCCAACTCACAGGCTAACCCTAAGTCTTCCATCCTCTTCCAAAGCATGGGCCCTGTCCAGCAACCTTCCCTTAGGCCCCGTCCAGACTACCCGCCCGGATCGGCGGGTAGACATCGATCTAGCGGGGATCGATGTATCGCATCTCGTCTGGACGCGATACATCGATCCCCGAACGTGCTACTTCGAACTCCGTAACTCCAGCAGGGCGAGCGGAGTTCGCGGAGTTGAAGGGGGAGCCGCGGCCGTCGATCCCGCGCTGCTAGGACGCGAGGTAAGAGCGGGAAATTCGAAATAAGATACTTCGACTTCAGCTACGCTATTCTCGTAGCTGAAGTCGCGTATCTTATTTCGATCCCTGCCCCTAGTGTGGACCAGCCCTTAGACAAGTCACACTGTCTTTCTTGCCTCTGTTCTCCCTATGTGTACTGTGGGAATAATTGTACTTTCCTACCTGACGGGGCTGTTGTGAGGATAAATATATTACAGATTGCGATGTGCGCACATCCGTAGAAGTACCTTCGAGAGAAGGGAAACAGACAGAAGCAAACTGTGACAGGGCTGGCTACAACCAGAATACCCCCTCGTGGCCTGGGGTGCCTTTTTGGTGCTCTGCTAAAAATTACTCCCTCAAAGATCTCCTTATGCACACTCCACTCACTTTATCTGAGGTTAAAATATCACTCCTTGGGGTCTAGGTTTATTCACAGAAAATAACTCCAAGTCCCAAATTAAAGTCCCACAAACAACATTTCTCTTCCCATTCCCAGGTCTCTTTGACATCTTTTGCACTCTTTCCCTTGCTTGCCCAGGGTCTCTACTGCTTAACAGGCTACTCGCAGCCTTTCCTAGCTGGAGACTTAGGGCCTGTTGATGCTAAAAAGGCTATGGATGCACCACTGCAGCGCTGCAGTACAGACAGTACCTATGCCAACGGGAGGGAGTCTCCCGTCGGCATAGGTAATCCACCTCCCTGAGAGGCAGTACCTAGGTCAACAGAAGAATCCTTCCGTCGACCTAGTGCTGTTGAAATGGGGAACTTAGATCAGCTTAACAATGCCACTCAGGANTGAGGATTACTCATGCAAGCAAGGAGTGCAGGGGTAGAGATCAGCACCCCAAACACCGACTAGCATCCCAGGAGGAATTGCCCCCATTCACATGGAACAGCACTTGAAGCAACACAGTACATTTCGCAACTTCTTTTTTTAATTCGTATTCATATGAAAATTCCAAATTCCCTTTTCTAATCATGGGCTGTTAGTGTGAGGATTGGATCGCATCAGGGGTTGGGGGTAGGGGCGAAGAGAAAAGGCCAGGGTTGAACATAAACAAAGTGGGTCCTGTTTCTGAAGCACTATTTGCCCAGATTAATACAATTTATGAAATAACAACCCCTGCGGTGCCTTTGCCCCAGCAAACATTTGCTTTTTGGATTAAGCCTCGTTTCATTTTACTTTTCCATTTCGTTTCTTTCCCTGACCCGTCTTCAAGCCCCGCGGGCTGCAGACGGACATGGGGAATCTCTGCCATCCCTCCTCACTGAAGTGGAACGGTGAGAATTGCATTTCTTTCATTCTCCCCTTGCTGTCCTGAAGGGAGGGGGTGGACCACAGGGTCTTCCTTGCTGAGCAGAGCAGTCATTCTAACACCCCATCTCATTCCACTGCCTGCGATAAATTGTGTTGGGGTAGGGTGAATTTGAAGTTATAACATCAAGTCTCTCTCTCCCCCCCTTCCCCTCCATTCTCTTTTAAGTATTATTTTTAATCTCACTAGGACACAATATGGGAATTTCATCCCAGGTATCAGCTTCAGGAGTTAGCTGAAACTATCAGAATATCCATGGTCAACCATCTCCTTATGGAATCAACGCCTTAAGAACATAAGAACGGCCATACTGGGTCAGACCAAAGGTCCATCCAGCCCAGTATCCTATCTACTGACAGTGACCAATGCCATGTGCCCCAGAGGGAGTGCTTGCTTTTCTTTTTCTTTCTGTTTCCTTTCCTTTCCTACAACATTTTTTAGTGTTAGAAGAGAGGTTCTGGTTTTATTCTGGACTTCTGGTCTTGTCCAAGAAATATATCTGTCCGCCAATCTAATCTAATCTCCCTACCTTCTACCCACCCACCCTCTCTCTCTCTCTCTCTCATATCTCATCTCTCTCATAGGCTCTGAATACATCATTTAAGGGCAATCACTATCGCTGTCCAAGAACAGGATATTTTCTCCACCTTCCTACCCCCCTCTCTGCACGGCTTCTTTAAGGAAGGGGATAATCTTGCTGACCGTTCCTTAGCCACCTTTATCTTGCAAAAAGCTGTGCCTTTTGTTGTGCTCTGAAAGAGTGGGGAGTAGGTGACACAAGCTCGTTCTGGTCTCCTGTCCTAGGGAATTTACGTCCCAGAACTGTGGTAGGATCTTCCCCCACCCTCCCTGCATTTAAATCTCTGGACTCCAGAAGGGATAGTCCTTTCTAGTGGCACGGCTTTTATTTGTCGCTTGGGGTAGGCACAGGGCTGATTATGTTTCATTCAAATAAGCATCACTTAGTGGAACTGTCCTCACAAGTGCATTCCACTGTTGAGCAGTCCCTGTACTGCTGAATGTGAGACAGGCTGTCACAGGCAGCAAACCGTGGATTTCACTCCCGCCGTTAGGACGTAGATCAGAACAAGTAAACCCTGATCTGTGTGTCGTGCTATAAAGGCCATCAGGGCGCTGACAATGTGGCAGTTAAGCAGTGTGGCAATTAGGAGGGCTTAATTTCTGCCCCATTAATTCCCATCTCCCCGCAGTGACAAAGTTTACATAATAGCACCAGGCTGTGAAGGGTTTGTTTTTTCAATCTGTATTGTTTCTAACAACGTAACCAGGTAAATGCCTTGATAGACTAGACCATATAGCCAAGATAGCATTACTAATTTGATTATGTCGCTGTGACATTATTAACCCACTCAACCATCCTTTGGATGCTTGGCTGCATCCTGAATTATATACTATGTTTCCTTCCCCACACCTATCTCGGGATTTTCCATCTCCCTAATCTGTCCTCCTCTAGTACTACAGTATTCCACAAACAATCGCCTACAATACTCTGCCTTCCGACCAGCTGGCTAAGTGTTCTTTCCATCTCTCTCTCTCTAGTCAAGTCACACACCTCACAATGGTACAGTATGTGTTCTTTGCTTTTCGGATCGCTCAAGGGAAGTGTTAGAAGCTTCTTGCCCAACAACCACTAAGCTCTACCAAGCAATCATTTCACTGTGACTGTGCCACCCTATCTTTGCTGATTTGCTCTCTCTGTCACTCATCGTTACATTGTTATTATTTAGGGATGGTACTGTAGGTACGGTACTGTACTTAGGTATGGTACTGTTGTTTTTCCTAGTGCCTAGGAGCCCCAACATGAACCTAGGCCCCATTGTGCTGGGTACTGTAAAAACACAGAACAAAAAGACAGTCCCTGCCTTAAGGAGCTTGCAATCCAAATGTAAGACAAGAGACAACAGGCGCTGGAACAATGTGTATAGTGGGGGGTGCTCAGAGCCATTAAACTAAACTGTAAACCCTGCCTATGATGGGAACCACTTCAAGCCAGGGGGTGTGGCAGCCCCCCCAGCCCCCCTAATTCCAGAACCTATGACAACATGTCGAGACACACAGGGGGGGTACAAGGAATCAGTGACACAATATTGCTCAGCACAACAGTCCGTGGTCTCAGCGGCCTAACCATGGTCACGGTTTTTATATGCAGTGATTTTAAGTGTTCTTGGAGAAGGGCAGCTTTTTACTTGAAGGTGTGTACAGCTCCTAGCACAGTGGGGTGCTGATCCTTTATTGGGCCCTGTAGGTGCTACCACAATGCAAAGAATACATAATAATATTAAAATGACACCGCCCTAGAAACTATCTGATAGGGAGCAATCTTTGCCTTGATAGGTCTCTTCCATTTCAAAAACCTATGATTCTCTGATTCCATTATACTAAGCTAATAATAATAATAAACGAATAAAGAGGGCGTCTTCCACACACACCTTACAATGACCACCCCAAAATAAATAGCACATTAGCAGTTTTTCACGTCTTTGTTCAGTAGCAACCCACAAAGAGCGGCGCAGATGATTAGAAAGAGAAAAGATGCTTATGTTTAAGAGCGAGATGGTGATCCGCAGCCTTTATTTCAAAGCAATCGGGTTCTAAAGTGCACTTGGTCTGCGTTTTGTCTCATTTGCAGGAAGCCGAGGAATCAGTCTTGATTCATTCCCTGCACTCGTTTGTAACAATGCGAGGTGTTAAATAAAGAGGCCTGATTATACTATTTACCCAAATGCACCAGCGTATGTCACATTTCAGTAGTGGCCCAGTGATGTTGGTGAGTGCAGCCGGCTCTTCAGAGCTTCAGGGAAAGTCAAGTAGGGGGTTGATTTTTCCTTATTTTTTTCCCCTTTAGGCCATTAGTTGCCATAACAACCAAATGCATTTTGTTGTTGTTGTTTTTCCTTACTGTCGCAGTGTCCCATGATTTTGCAAATAGAGCGCTTTACAAAAACGTAGCCTGCCCCACAATCACTGCAACATGTGCACAAGCATACACACCATGGACACATGGAAAAAAACCACACACACACACACACTTTGACACACACATGCCCCCCACCATGTCACAGACACAGGCACACGGCTTACCACACAACAGATTGAAACACAGACGCACCCCACCCCATCACAGGCCCAGATACCACCCCACCACAGACACGCACAGAGTACACACATCTGCCCTGACACACACGGCCAACCACAACACAGGGACGCTTACATATTTGTGAGTCACCACACGAGAGACAACATAATACATTGTACACATTCCTAAACAACAGTACACATGACACACAGCTTTCCACTGACACAGTTTGTTTACTAGATCCCTCCCCCCCCCACACACACAACCCTCACACAGACACACTTACACACAGTACTTGTTGCACACACCTGTATTATACACATGAACTATACACAGCTGCCGTTTACACTAACACACCACACACACACAACTTACCACATGCGGGGCTTAACTATCCCATGCATGTGTGTACATTACACACCTGAGCCACTCATCAGGTGGCAGCTGCACGACACACACGATAAGCTTATACGCAACACACACAAAGAAGGAAAGAAGAAGAGGGATGGAGTTAAAGATAACAAAGCTGAAGATGAAACAGTGTGTTCCCTCCTCAGTGTCCTGATGGGCTCTGAAATCCTGGAAATGTTGAATAACAGTTAACAGGTGAGACCATCAACAGAAGGGACGGTGGATGTACTGAAATCTGCTCCAAAGCACCTGTCCCCTTTGCTAGGGAGCACAAATCAGCTTCTAGGGTTCTCTCCTTCATTCTTGGGGGGTGAAAAAAAATTACAGCACAGGCTCTGAGTTTAATTGCTCTATAATGCCATCTTGTGGCTTTTAGACTCATGCATCTAATCTTTCCCTGTTTGTCACATTACTCTCCAAATGAGGCAATTATCATGCAATCTGCACAGGAAAGAAATCAGAGAAGGAGCGAGGGGGATATCGGAGGAGGGGTGGAGTTTCTCCTTAGCTACCATTGTTAAGCTCTGGGTAGCTGCTGGCAATAACATGCATCTACCCGGGATTCACCAGCCACAGAGCAGAGCTTACTAGAGCTGGGCAGGAAACAGCTTTCCCATCCCCTGAACAGTTTTGAAAATTAGGAAAAAGAAATTCCCATCCCAAATTGGGATGAAAAGTCCAAATCTTGAGAATTTTCACAAACTGAAAATCCTCCCCCTCAAAAAAATTGGGTTCATTATTGAAAAGTTTTGTTTTGTTTCAAAATGAAATATTTCTATTTCGGGTTTTTGTTTACTTATAATTAGCTTAAATTTCAAAAGTCATTCTGAACCAGTAAACTGTAATTTTTTCACTTTGAAAATATCACACACAAAAACACCCCACCTGTTTTGACAATTTGGAACCCTTTTTTTCTTTTCCTACACTTTTTTGAGTCCAAAAACATGTCAAAATCAGCCCTTTCCCATGATGTTTCGGTTTTGATGGCTGGGCATCTTCTGATGAAGAAAAAGTTGTGTTGAAAAATTCCTGACCAGTTCTAGTCCCAACCTCGTCGGATCCTCCAAAAGAAATTGTGGGGTCATCAGGAATCCAACCCCAGACAAATGTGGCTGTGGTGAGTGTGTGGTTGTATTTTATGAAAGATCAGGCCCTGGAATATTATCTGTTTTGTGGCAGTGGATTAGCTCTCATGTCAGATGAAAAAGCAGAGCGATTGTTTTCTACGGGCTTGTCTATGAGCGAGTGATTGCACACCCGCCGGGGTGTGAATCTACAGCACACCAGCTCCCGTGTGGACACTGCTACAGCGCAGTGACAGTGCCGCTTCGCATACTACTACTACTTGAAAATGCACTAGGCTAAGCCACGCCCCGGGCTTTCCCTGAGCTGTAGCAGCGTCCACATGGAATGTTACTGCATGCCAAGCTGGTGCGCTCTAGATTCACACCCTGGCTGTGTAGACATGGCCTAATAAGGAATGGAAGAGGTAGCAACCTGATTCTGGTTTCACTTCCACTGCTATAAATCAGGAGGAGCAGCTCAGTTGAAGCCAGTGTGATGTCACCTGTGTAACCTGGGCGGCAGTGAGAGGTGAACCAGGCTCAGAATCTCCTGGCCCTTTGTTGTAGGTAGAGCCGTGCGAATAATGGATTGTGGTTGTTTGTATTTCACATAGGTTCAGCCTCAGATCCCCTGGATCCAAACCTGCCCCTCTCCTTTCTGCGGAGGGTCAGCTCCAGAACTAGAAGCACCCCCTATGCCCATTTCCCATTTGGAAGTGACTGAGATCTCACAAGAAGAGCTTTTCTCGTGAGATGTCAGCTGAGTCTCATGAGCACAGCTGACCTGCTGAGATGTCTCCTCTCTGAGCGGGCGGGACTCTTGAAAGACACTGTTCAGGGCCAAAACCTTGTGGGAACAGTTTGGGAAGAATCCTCGGTCCTCATGCATCCTCAGCACTGAACCCCAGCTAACCTAAGTCCGTATCTCTAATTAATAATAATAAATTAAATCATTAAATAAAAATGATGCAACTAGGAAGTATAAATATACAAACAGGGCCCAGTCATGCAGTCCTTACTCAGGCCGGACTCCCATTCAAATCCCTGGGGTACATCCTGCTCTCCGTTACACCAGCAGATGCTCAAAGATACTCTACTAACTTCAGTGGAGTGGCTCTGGGTTTAACCACTGGAGCTGTGAGCAGAGTCTATCCCAATGGACTTTTTCCTTCAATAAGGGCTGCAGGAATGGGCCCAGATGTGATCAGCCAGTAGCATAGGACCGACCCAAAGCCAGTTGAAGTCCCATTGACCTCAGTTGGCTCTGGACCATGTCTTTGTTCCACATATCAGCAAACGCGGGTGAAAGAAAGAAATGCAACTGATTGCACTGGGAAGCACCCAGTGAGGTTTCAGGTGTCGCCCCTACCCCGATGCAAGTGGATGCAATGTAGCCCAGGTCCACGCTTAAAGAAACACACCTTTTTGTTGTGGTTCAACAGAAAGCAATGAAATATTTTGGAGGCATCGAGTATGTCTCTAATGAGGAACATCGTTCATTTGTCCACTTTGCATCGTACTCAGACATACCCAGCCACCGACCATTTTTTTTAGAGCAGTTTTGTTTTCTCCATGGGTAGAAAGCTGGCATGAGCAGCAAATTACCTGTGAATTACCTGCCCAGTGACCAAGAAGCCTATTTACCACCTGTACCTAAATTCCTTGCAGGGAATTTGGCACCTCTCCAGTGAGAACAAACATCAAGGACAAACTCATTTATAGGGGAGTGCTAGTCATAGCTGTTCTGCTCTCCTGTTTGCAGCTGGGAGATTATACGGCGGGGAAACCAAACACAGGCGGTGAAGCAATAGGGCGTGCGAGCAGCAGCGGCAACAGAAGAAAGTTTTTAGTGCATGTCTCGTGTCGATCTTGGCGTGGCATTTATTGGGAGCCTGTTCAGTCCCTTGAATGAAATGCAGAAGAAACCAAAACACTCTTAAAAAGAAGAAAAAGAACCTTGAAGCTAGGGACAAGGGCAGAGGGGTAGGACAAAAAATGATGCAGGTAAGGGATGGCTCAACTAGACAGGACCAGTCAGAGACCTAGACCTCTTCGTGTCAGTAAGGAAATGCTGGGGTGGGCAGAGCTCTGCCCTTTACTGCACGCTGTCATTAGCCAGCCACACAGCCACGCACTTAAACACACTCAGAATGCGTGCATGCCTAGACACGTGCATGCCCCCGAGAGAATCAAAACCCAGCGTCGCCATCCAGTTTGTATCCTGGTTGACAACCCAAACCTTTGTTCTACCGTGGGCCGAATCCAAACTCCCTGAATTGAGATTGAGTGCAATGAATTGGTGGGTGGCTGTGCCTATGGGCACTTGATGCCTCCTACCGGATGGTTTCAGAATGGCTACATTGTGTCATAGCCCCTCTATTGACTGTGGAGATCCTCCTTCTCCTAAAAAGTTAGGGACTTGTGCTTCTAAAGCAGAGGTGGTCTGAGCTCTATCCCTGCTGCCCCTTGGATGTTTCATGTGTATGAAAGAGCAGCAGCCACAAAGTCCAGCATGGCCACAGATTTCTTATGATACAATATTTCTTAATTTTTTTTTACTGTGTCTATCCCCATCTAGTCTATTTTACACTACAATAGGATGCCCTCCAAAGTCACTTAATGACAGAGCTCTGCTTCACGTAAAACCCTCTATCCCAAAGTACAGCCCACAGATAAAAGCGATGCTAGTGTGGAATCCAAAAGAATAAGAGTGGGGCAAGGGGGCAATTAAGAGGAGGGGGAAAGGGAGGTTTTCCAAGGGGAGCTGAAATGAGCTGGAGGCCATCATTCTCCCTCTGCCTTGCCTTTCTGTGGTCATTTGCCCCTGTGCAAAGCGGGTCTAAAAGGCAGGCTTTGTAGGCGCTTACTTCCACTCTGCCCATGGGGGAGTAACCTAATGAGGTGGAAACACTGATCGGGGGAGCTGATAAGCTGGAGGGGTCGAAGTCTGCAGCCGTAGAGCTGACACCAGCTGCAAAGGAGAAGGCTCTTGCATCAGCAGCGCCGAGAGGATGTGAAAGGATGGAGAGGAAGGCGATGCTGAGGGAGTGGGGAGGAAAATGGAGAAGGGAGGGACAAGATGCAGATGATGGTCCAGGGAGGGTTTGCAAACAAGCCAGGGGGCTTTGCACTGGATCCAGCAAAGAATAGGGAGCACAGCAGCTACTGCTAGGGGAAGGCAGGGTTACAAGAAGCAGGCGTGGGGATAGGAGAAGGCGGTTGAGATGAAGAGGAGAAGCAGGAAGGGTTGGTAATTGTCAGGAGCGGTCTAAGGAGACAGCGAGCTGGTTACAGGCAGCAGAGGAGAGGTGGGATTGATTGAGCTGGGTTCAAAAGGGGGCAATCAAGGCGAGAGGAAGAGGTGCATCTGTCCAAGTCTCACCATCTGCCATCATCTCGCCTGCCACAGTGGCATGGGGAGAATGAGTTAAACAGGCCGAATATGGAGAAAGGAGGAGAATATATCGATTCAGTCCCCTGGGGTGGCTGTCCTCTGGCCTCTCCTCCTCCTTCCCACCCTGTCCTGGGTCCAGAAGTCACTGAGCATGGCACAGGAATGCTCTCACTCCGTCGCCCGAGATGACATGCTAGGGGGTTAAGTATCAGGTGGTAGCCGTGTTCGTCTGTATCCACAAAAAACAACAAGGAGTCCGGTGGCACCTTAAAGACTAACAGATTTATTNTAGGGAGTTGTGCTGCTGAGGAGAGGGGAATCCATGACTCAGACACATGGAACTGTAGAGCTGCATGCATTCATGCATGTATGGTACATGTGCTTGTCCTCAGATAGCTCCAAGCTTCCTTAGAGACATACACTGCTGGCTAGATTGTGCAAACAAATACTCTGCTGTGCCCTACTACCCCTCCCTCTCTCTTTATTCTTTCACTCACTGCCTTTCTCGGATTTTGGTCTCTTCTTTTGCTTTCTCTTTCCTCTCTCTTCCCTTATTCCATCCTTTCTTCTTGTCTTTTTTCTTTTGTTCTGCTTTCTCTCCTCGCCCCCTCTTAGTTTGTTTGTTCATTTTTCTTTTCTTTCATTCATTCATTCATTCCTCTCTCTTCTCCTGTATTTGTTTAGAGCAAATTTTCAAATCTATAAACCCATTACAGCAAAGAGCCGGTGCTCCGAGCCTGCAGATGTGGCCGGTCCCAGAGTCCAATAACAGGACTTATTTGGAAAAAAACATTATCAGTAATGTGGAAATGGGTTGGCTTGAGGGTAAAATTTATCATCATTACCCTAATATCATCTCAAGCCTCGGCTGGAGCAGCAGCTAAAGAAGACACCAAGGCTTAATTCAGTCAGTGCGGGGAAAGAGAGACAGAGGATGGGAAGTATGATTTATGACAGAAATCAATGCAATCATAATACTTTATGCTTGTAAAATTGGACTGTTCCAACAGCGTTCGTGGATCGCGTAGGCGACTTTCCACCAAAACATTGTGGCAAGATATGGGGGGGGGAGGCCCTGCAGTGAGATTGGGCCCCAATTTGGGAGGTGGATGGGGGCACATTTTGGTTGCTGTGGCCTCTCTACCCTCAGGTCCCGGCAGGGTGATATCATGCATGTCTTGAAGTCTGAGTCTACAGGACAATTTGGGAATGTTCTCCCGCCCCCTGCTGAACGATGGTGGAACAGTAAGAGAGGGAAGGAGGAGAGAAGATAGGAAAGCCAAAATTGGTTGCAGTGAGAAGAGCAAGTTCCTGCAGTATTCCCAGTGGAAAGGTGAAAGAAACAATGGAAGTGGTTCTCTTCTAATTGACTTGGGTTTAAATCTGGAGTATCTCACTGAAGTCGGTGGAGTTATACCAGTTAAGATTCAAATTAGCCCATCAGTCTAATTTAGTGATGGGCAAACATCAGAAGGCTTGGAGGTTTGGATTCTGGTTCCTGAAAGCTGAGATGTTCTAATGTAACAGGATCTCTGGGTCCTGCAAAATCAGGCTGCTTGCACTAGCAAAAGTGCAAAGCCCATGCATGCATGATGCAAGACTCCATGAACAGATTGATCATTTAAGCTTTCATGCAAGAAGCATGACTTGTTGAGGTCTCTCTCACATTTTTCATGCATGATCCTTGAAGCACACAGATGTGTATCTTGCACTTCTGCTGGTATGGATGGGAATGTCACCACAGTTCTTCCTATAGCTGATGAGGGAGGAGATGCTGGCAAATACCCTTCCATATGGTGTGTTGCCACTAGCACTGCTGGTCAGAATGGGGAAATGCAGAGTCTCTTAGGGGAAATGAAGACGAATACACCGCTACCTCGATATAACGTGACCTGATATAACACGAATTCGGATATAACGCGGTAAAGCAGCGCTCCGGGGGGGGGTGGGGGGTGCGCACTCTGGTGGATCAAAGCAAGTTCAATATAAGGCGGTTTCACCTATAACGCGGTAAGATTTTTTGGCTCCCGAGGACAACGTTATAGCGAGGAGGAGGTGTATTTAGTTATTATTTGTGTCACACCCACAGCATGTGAGGTACTTTAAAGACAGAGCTTGTGCTTCAATGAAGGGCAGGGAGGGGAATTAGTTCATTCAAACCTAGAAATGGCCAAAAAATTATCACAGACTTTTTTTTATTAAAAATGTCTTTTCAAGCTGAAAACATTTTCACAGGAAATTTTTTGTTTCCTTTGAAATTGTCTGATTGTCCAATGAGAAAATCAAAATCTGAAAACTGAAAACCAGTTTCAAGTTTTGTCTTTTCATAAAACAAACAAACAAAAACGTCATAGGATGATTTGGGGAAGGGGTCTTTTCAAATTTCCAGGGGAAAAGAGCATTTTTCAACCAGCAACATCTAAACTTCAAAATAATTAAAAAAAAAATAGTTTGGTCCAGTTGGAGTTTTGGGCAACAGCATGTGAGGGGAATAATGAGTGAGAAGATAATTCATACAGAATCAGTTCACTGAACTCAAACCTCTTAATAAAAATCACCTTCATTTTCTTATAGCCACATGTGGGGTTAGGTCTTCTTCTTTGAAAAGCCACATATTGAGAACTGCTTGATTGTGTCAATTGCCTTTTGCTCTTCCATGGCAGGGGTAAGGCAGGATACCCATCTACATTCTTCCTTTCCACTATAAGACAGGACTGTCTTGCTATCTGGATTCATATACAATGTTCAACCAACACCTTAGGATTTGAGCTCCAATCCCATGTGGATCAATGTGCTCTAATACATTAATTGAGTCATAGATTTTAATGCCAGTAGGAACCATTATGATCATCTAGTCTGACCTCCTGCATAAAATGGGCCATAGAACCGCACCCAGTAATTTCTGCATCAAACCTATAGGGACCTAAGAAGAAGAGAGCTCTCCAAGCAATTATAAAGTAGATACACAAAGATGTCTCTCACTTTCTCTCCCCCTCCCTACCAGTCTTCATGGACTGGATTTGAGGTGCGTGTTTTCAGTTGCCCTTGGACAAAAAAGGAGAGAAATATCTTGGGAAAGAGTGATTACGTGGCTGCTGTAGTACAGGGCAGGTAGTTCAGAAGCAAGTGGGGTTATTTTCACGTTGTTCTGCCTGAATCTGAATTCATCTGAATGGCTGCGCCAAAAGACCCAGTCTGCTTTCATGTTGGATGGCTTTTCAGCAGTACATGATGCAGCCGAGTGATCGGCCTGGGGACTATATTGTAAAGAGCAATCCAGCGCAGGCAGGATGGACCAGATGGAATTGAGTAAGTCTCCTCTTCTCACTCCATCCGTGAATAACTCCACCTGGATTGCATAGTTTCCACCAATGCTTCCGGCTTAGAACCAGCAGAGCAGAAAATAATTGTGAGATGATTTTGCCCCTGTCCTCATGTTAGGCAAGGGGGGACCCAAAGGGAGAGGCTCCCCTCATCTCAGTGGGATCTCAGAGCATTCAGCAACTTGCTGGGTTGGACCCTCATGATGGGGCTTCCCAACAAGCGAGGAGCCGTGCTCAAAAATATACAACAGAGCCTGTGCCAGTAGTGCAAGAGCGGGGCTTATCGCCAAGGTCTTTGTGTTCGGCTAGCAGGAATGCCCCTTGCTGCAATACTCAACTTATAAAGGATCCCAACATTGCGCTAGCTGCAAGGATGATTAAAGAGGTAAAAGAAAGAGGGAGACGCCACGTCATTCCTCTCCGCTGTATCCCCCAGGTCCTCACAGGACAGTGATGGATGAGGCTCAGTGACTGTGAAGAACCTGTTTCCCTCTCTGATTTGGCATTTTCACCTGAATTCTGCAGGAGGTGGGTCTTGGTCAGTCATTGGGTCTTTCTCTTTTGGACTCCCTGTGATCTCATGTCAGGGACTGGGTGGCATTTTCAGTCCTGCAAAGCTTCCTCTCCCCCCGCTCCCCAATACATGCAAGACTCTCCCTCCCCCAAAAAATAAAATCCCAGCCACCACAACAAGAAAATACCTGAAAAATTCAAAGCAATTTGGTCTGACTTTGTAGAGGTCTATGATTAATGTAGACCCTGAAGATAGATACGTCACTTCCCCTCCCCTTCCTTTATTCTAACCGTCTTTATTTACTTTGCATGCTCTGATGAAGCTGGTATTTTGGTATATTTGCTGTATTTGGAAAAATTAATAAAAAATATAAATGGAATAAAAACAAAACACCCATTTCCCAGAGAAATTTACTCTGTGCAATTGCTTAGACTTGCCAGATGCATTCACAAATGGCGCCGTCACCATAAGGAACTCCAGCACCGCATCACCGTTCTGTCACAGTCATCTTGCATCTAGAAAAGTTTGACAGTGGTTCCGGGCAGGCTGGGGAGAAGGAGGTCTAATGCACGAATCCAGAATTAAACGTCTCAGACGCTGGGGATGCACACCACACCCATACAGACATGTACAATTTGCCACACCACATGCAACCCAAAACTACCTCACCTAGAAGGCAAACACGTACATACTCACCAGACACGTCACCACATGTAAACACCACACAGATGTACAAACCCCACATACAAACGCACATGCCTACAACCTCAGTCCTCCTGTCATGCACGCTTGTGCGCACGCACACACAAGTTACCAAAAGTTCCTTAGCAGGGGGAAAAAATCCTATTATATAGCCTGACTGATGCTAACTTTTTAAGTACAGTCCATAGCTGCCACTCGAGAGCTCAGGGAATAGGCCTCTGTGGATTTAATAGTTAATCAGCAATGCATGGACAGGGGATGAAAACCTCTGCTGTTAAGGATCAAATCTCAGCAGTAATTTCTTAATTTAGCAAGAGAAATATTCCAGGCAGCTGAATGGCATTTCATTTACCGTCCTATAACTTTACATTGACTGAAAAGCCATTGTGTGTCTTACTTGCTCTATGGTACCTTTGGCACGAGTTGGTTTGATTCAGGTTCAGAACGAACCACATGCTTGTAATCCAAGTGAGAGGTTTGAAACATCAGATTCTCTCTGCCGGTGGTCTTGAGAGCTGTCTCTTGTTATTCACACAGCTGGTGATTCGTGATATTATTTCTTATGTGTATTACCATAGCATCCAGGACCCCGTGGTCTAGGCACCATACAAACACAGAACAAAAAGACACAGTTCCTTCCCCTTAGAGTTTACAAAGTATAAGACGAGACGACAGATGGATGCAGACAGACAGGGGAGTACAAGGAAACAGTCAAACAGTATTGGTCAGTGACACAGTTGGTCAGGGGGCTGGAGCACATGAGTTATGAGGAGAGGCTGAGGGAACTGGGATTGTTTAGTCTGCAGAAGAGAAGAATGAGGGGGGATTTGATAGCTGCTTTCAACTACCTGAAAGGGGGTTCCAAAGAGGATGGATCTAGACTGTTCACAGTGCTACCAGATGACAGAACAAGAAGTAATGGTCTCAAGTTGCAGTGGGGGAGGTTTAGATTGGATATTAGGGGAAATGTTTTCACTAGGAGGGTGGTGAAGCACTGGAATGGGTTACCTAGGGAGGTGGTGGAATCTCCTTCCTTAGAGGTTTTTAAGGTCAGGCTTGACAAAGCCCTGGCTGATATGATTTAGTTGGGATTAGGTCCTGCTTTGAGCAGGGGGTTGGACTAGATGACCTCCTGAGGTCCCTTCCAACCCTGATATTCTATGATTCTATGATAGATGGGGGTCTCTTCACACCAGCAGCCCAGTTATTGTCAAGTTGTGGGGGGTTTTGTAGGCATCCCGACAAAGGAAAGTTTTGAGAAGGGTTTTGAAGATGGATAATGAGGTAGCTTTGCTGATGTTTATGAGGAGCACCTCCCAAGTGGAGGGGCAGCATTCACAAAGTGACACCAGCAGAAATACTTTCAATATTGCCAGACTGGGAGACTGCATGGCCAGGAAATTGGTACTGGGTTTCTGAGCCTTTCACTTTTAGGTCCCCAGTTTTCTTCCAAGAGGACAGACTCTAATTCAACAAAACATTTGGGCATGTTGCAGGAATTACTGGAGAAGGTCTCTGGCCTGTGTTGTGCAGACTAGATGATCATAATGGTCCCTTCTGCCTGAAAATATGTGAATCCAGCCAGGTTGGTAAGCCACTGCCATCCAATTGCTCTTTGTTCCTATACGTCAAATTAACTCATGGTTTCAACCTGGTTCCTAGTTATCAAGTGTCCACAACACAAAACCACCACCACAAATGGCACCGATTAGTGACTCTTCTTGGCAACTCAGCAAAAAGGTGAAGCCGAAGCAGCCATGAAAGCCAAACTGTTGTTCCATCGTTGGAGGTTAATGTTGAGATCTGCCAGCAAGGAGAAGTGTGGGGAGACTTGCATCTTCCCTTGATTAATAGAGAGCTTCAGTCTCCAGTGCTATCAATCCAGCACCTTTCACTAATAAGAAAGTCATTACAACCGTACCCAATAAATCCAGGTTATTAATTGCTGGCTCCTATTCAGCATGTGGCACAAACTCTGAGTTGGATTTTAAAAGTTGTTTTCAAGCAACTGGGACCTGTGTGATCTACCGCATCTATGCCAACATAGACCGCTAGCGTAGACCAAGCATACACAGACAGGAGGATTTGTTCTGCCCTGTGTAGGAACGTTCTGAGCAATGTTAGCTAAACCTCTCTTGTTGGCGTACAGCTGTGATGCCCTCAAGACAAGGTGGCCTCTGATTTGCAATCTCCCAATGCCACCTTTGTTTTCGCAGGGACCAATTGGGGAGCAGGTCGGGGTTGTGACACGGCCAAAGAGCGTGATGAGGGACAACCTTGTATTTTTTTTTTAAATGCTTGAAGCTTACGATGTTATCTGCAGGCTACGTTGTGTGCCATTTTTAAAGACAGTGCTCTTAATAAACACCGACAGCAAATCAGGACAAGAACAGACGCAAGTTGTTTCAGGCGACTGCTGTCAAGCAAACGGTAATGCAACAGGATTAGTGGCAATCCTCTCCATATTGCAGGGAGCAAGTCGCCCGCAGATGAAGTGCTCCAGGCATGGCAGTGGGTCCTTGATAGTCCAGAGCAGATGTGCGGAATGCATCATTATCAACAGCTTTCCTATCTGCCCATCCATCTCCGGCCGAGGGTTTGGTGGTGGCAGCGGTGGTGGCATGCTGTTGATTTTCATTCTGGAGGCATCTAAATGAGCCCAAAGCTGAGTGGTTCCTTCCCCAAGCTGCAACCCTCACCTCCTTTATTCTGCCAATGAAACCGGACGTGCCTTTAATGTTGGCAGTGCTAATAGTGCAGCAATGGGAAGGCAACATTTTGAGCCAGTGAGCCATTAACATCATCAGTCCCATCAAGTGCAATCAAGTCAAGGCGCAACGCAGACTTAAAAGGGCAGGAGATACTGTCCCCGTAGACAACACGTTTATTTATATCGGCGCAACTGCTGAAACTGCCAGCTCCAGTCATAGCCCCTCTTCCCCAGCGCTGTTATTCTGACAGGCGTGGCTGCTGCTTACTGTCCGTTGTTCATCTCCCCGCCCTGTTAGAGGGAATGGCTATACGGCTCTGGTCTGGGACAGCTATTCTGGGTAAAATCAGCCCTCCTCCCCTGCAGACTTACACTCCAAAGTTGGACCACTTTGGACCGGCAGCACTGCAATGGCATCCGGGCCTGGCCAAGAGTTCTCTGCCAGAACAAACCGTATGGGCCACTGGGGGCAACCAGTGTAAATCCGAGCACCCATTTATGGTGTAGGCTGGCTCGGTCCCAGAGCTGGGGATTGCAAAAATGGCTTAAAGGCACCACTGCTCCCCTCCTCCTGAACTGCACTGAGCGCTCCTGGGCCACAGCTAAGGATCCAGTGTTCCCAGCCTGACTGGGAAATGCAACATCTTGAGCAAAAGCCTCTCCCTGTGATACTTCCCAGTCAATGTTGTCGACTCCAGTGATTGGGGCACTAACCTGAGAGTCCGGAACCCTGGGTTCTATTCCAAGCTCTGCCTCTGGCCAGACAGGTGACCTTGGGCAAGTCACTTCCCCTCTTTTTCTCCTCATCCCTTATCTATTTGGACTGTAGACTCTTTGGGCCCGTGTCCCCAGTATGTTGCACTATAGGCATGGACGGGGGAGGGGCGGGGGCCACAGCACAGTGCCTAGCATAATGGGTCCTTGATTCCAGCTGAAATATTTTGATCCGACCGTGATAAGCATAATCGCATGGCAGGGGTTTCTCTTCCCTTCAGTCTGCCATGCGTCTCCAAGAGCCTTGGAATTCTTCACCAGCCAGGCACAGTGCCAGCAGGAGCAGTGCAATCTTGACATACACCCCTCTGCCCGACATGAAACACCCTTCCCCCCCTCCTCCCCCCCCCGCTATTACAGTCCCAGATCCAGGCATATCAGTCCTGGCCCCATCCGTTTTTTTCCAGCGCTCCCCAATTCTGACCTATGTCCTCCCCTGCTATTCCACTCACAACTCTGCCAAAGTGCTTCAGTCCGGACCTGTAGTAGCCCTCAGTCTATTCCAGGGGTAGGCAACCTATGGCACGTGTGCCGAAGGCGGCACGCGAGCTGATTTTCAGTGGCACTCACACTGCCCGGGTCCTGACCACCGGTCCGGGGGGCTCTGCATTTTAGTTTAATTTTAAATGAAGCTTCTTAAACATTTTAAAAACCTTATTTACTTTACATACAACAATAGTTTAGTTATATATTATAGACTTATAAAAAGAGACCTTCTAAAAATGTTAAAATGTATTACTGGCGCGCGAAACCTTAAATTAGAGTGAATAAATGAAGACTCGGCACACCACTTCTGAAAGGTTGCCGACCCCTGGTCTATTCCTTCCCCGGACGCTCTCCCGGCTCTGCCAGGAGTCTCTTGGAAGAAGTGCATGGCGCGCCATCTAATGCTTTTCGTCTCTCCAGCTGGTTCCCTCAGCAGAACCCAGCTGATTAAATTCCTCAAAGGACCCAGTTTTTCATACATTTTGCAGTCCCCTCGGTGTTAGGACAGCTTTTTAAAGCTGTATGGCAGGCCCCTGGTCTGATTATGAGTTTCATGTAGCAGTCAGTCGCCTCCCAAGGTCGTCCTCTCCTCCCACCTCCAGCCTGAACCCACAGCTCAGAAGGAAAGGAAGCCAGTGTGGAGCCATCTCCCAAAGCAAACAAACCTCCAGCAAGAACAAAAGGATCCACATGAAATCTCCAGCTTTTCCCCCTGGCTCGTTCTCATTTCAGGCCTTGCAGGGACCTGCTTTAGCTTTCCCTGAGTTTCTCTTTGCTCTGTCAATGAAAACGCTGCATTAAACAGGAGTCTGAAATAGGCTTTCTCCTCCATGCTGTTTTTATGAAGTGTATAAAATAACTTAATCAGACACATACCGAGAATCACACACACACACCTGAGATGAAAGTGCCTCATGTTCATAAAGAAAGATATAGTGCTAGTGGCATTTCACACTGAGGTACCCCGGGACCATCACATGTCTTGATGAGACCAAGAGAGCTCAATAGACTTTCCAAACCTAATTAGTACTTAATGATCTGGAGAGACACGGATGTCCATCACCTCTGCTTCAGCCCCTCCGTTCTTCCTCAAATTCTTAATTAACCTTTAAGGATATGATGTGCTGATGAGTTTCCTAGGATATCTCATTGATTTCTTTCACCCACACCCGCGTGCGCACACACACATAAAAGAGTCTCTTGTAAAACTCACAGCCCTGGTGCATTCCATGCATAGGCCCTGCTGATCAATGTTTATTAATGAAGCGGTACCTCGAAAATTGTTAATTGATGGCCATGTACAGAACGCTGTCTGGAATTTAACCTTATTCATCATTTAAGTATGTTGGAGGCTAGAGCGTGGTGTTAATTAATAGCTCAAGAACAAAGTTGGATTGTTCCGCTGTGGATTTGGGGGAGAAAAATCATAGGAGCGAAGGCAAAAAAAAAAAAAAAAAAAAAAAAAAAAGGNTAAATTAAAAAAGAGAGCAAAAAAGTAGAGAAAATAGAGCCCAAGTCAGTGTCGTTTTCAAGATGACTCAGTTTGTGCTGATAATGAAATAAAAATTTGCTCATGAGCTTATGTAATATTTTACTATCGTGTCATATTTAATCAACTCTGAGTTTTAACAAGCCAAGAAGAAGGTGGGGGGGAAGTTGCTAGGAATGGAGTGAAAACAGATTAATAAGTTTTGAAAAGTTAATAGCCAAGTTTTCAGATTAAAAAAAAAAATCAATGTTGGTAGCTGAATTCACCAGGGGGAAGATGACAAATGGAGAATGCCTTACTTAAAGTTCATTTAATAACAATCTAAATACGTGGCGGCAATGTAGGATGTGAGGCGAACAGCTGCATTTTTCCAGGGTTTCTTGCATTCTCTCTCTATTTCCAGTGGCTGTTTGTTCTAAGAGCTAGATCAGGGGTAGGCAACCTATGGCACGCGCGCCGAAGGCGGCACGCGAGCTGATTTTCAGAGGCACTCACACTGCCCGGGTCCCGGCCACCGGTCCGGGGGGCTCTGCATTTTAATTTAATTTTAAATGAAGCTTCTTAAACATTTAAAAAACCTTATTTACTTTACATACAACAATAGTTTAGTTATATATTATAGACTTATAGAAAGAGACCTTCTAAAAACGTTAAAATGTATGACTGGCACGCGAAACCTTAAATTAGAGTGAATAAATGAAGAATCGTCACACCACTTCTGAAAGGTTGCCGACCCCTGAGCTAGATTCTCAACCCTCTCTAGGTCATTTAAACTATTACCATAGTATCACCCAATTTCTAATGTATTTATCCTTGTAAGGTGAGGTAAGGCAGGGCCCTATCCCCATTGTACAGATGGAGAACTGAGGCACAGAGCGGCTACATGATGTGGCTCAAGGTGACGCAAGACACATGCTTCATAGTTACTGCTATTTCATGATTATTTATATTAGAGTATGCCCTGGGCATACACTTAGTGAGAGCAATCCTTGCCCTGAAGAGTTTACAACCTAAAGAGACAAGACAGACTATAGGTGGGAAGGGGAAGGAGAGGCAAAGTAGCTTCCTTAAGTTCACATTAGCAATACACTGGCAGATATTGGAATGGAGACCATGTCTTTGGAGACCCAGCCCAGGGCCCTGTCCACTAGGCCGAACCTCTATGAATAGGTTCTGCTGAGTACCCATAAGCCCTATTGGGGGTGACAAGAGATTCAGGTCTCCAGCAGGTCTCAGGACCAAGCCTGTGAGAAAAAATGCAGCTCCTTGGATTTAGGAGACAACATCTCACAACAGTGGGGCATGCCTGGGAGCTTGTTTGATCGCCCTAGGGCCAGGAAGGAGCTTTTCTCTGCTGTTGTGCAGCAGTGCAAATGGGCTGGGGCCCAAATGTTCATACCAAACTCTCTTGCCACTCAGCCCCCTACTTAAGAACCTGAACCTGGCCTGATTTCAATAGGATTGGAAGATGCTCGCTATTTCAAATCAGGATTTTGGACTGTAACTTCTCTGGACTTTGGTCTGAAAATTTTGCCCTCAGTGTATTATGCGGGGACGGGCATGTGTCCTTTTTTAAAAAAATCTTGAAAACATTTCTCGTCATGCTTCATTTCCTACCTTCTCCCCCCGTTTTCCCTTCTTTTTATCAAATCTATAGCCAAAGTCTTAAGATCACTTGGCCAGGTTCATTTAACAACTTCCCAAGCCACACACAATACAACAGAATTTAAGCAATGAAGGAGCCGCCGTATATATTGTACTCACGGCAGGTGCCCTTAAACACTGGCTGCTTTTACCAGTATTTACCGTATTCCCCTTACTTGCCATATGGGATTCTCTCAAATAACATTGGACTGGCTGTGTTGGGAAACGGCAAGTATTGAAAGCTTCGTTTCCAAAGACACGGGTCACAAGAAAACACAACTTCATTATTATATTTGTGTAATTTATTTATGTATTGTTCTTTATTTCTATAATGCTAAGTCCCATTAGTTTGATTATTGTTGCTTGTCCTTTGCATTGTGGTAGAGTAGAGAGAGACCATGGCCCCCTTGTACTCACATGTATTAGACCAGGGGTCTCAAACTCAAATGACCTCGAGGGCCACATGAGGACTAGTAGATTGGGCAGAGGGCCGCATTTACTGACACCTCCCCTCCCCCCCACTCCACCCCTTCCATGAGGCCCCGCCCCTGCCCCGCCTCTTCCCACCCCTTCCCTGCCCCCATTCCAACCCCTTCCCCGAAATCCCCACCCCAACTCTGCCCCCAGGGGGCACAGGAGGGGTGTGGGGTGCAGTGGGGGCTCAGAGCAGGGGGTCGGGGTGCGGCAGGGGACTCAGCGCAGGGGGTCGGGGTGCAGGAGGAGTGCGGGGGGCGGGCTCTGGCCCGACCCGCACCGGGGGCAGGGCAGGCTCCCTGCTTGCTTGCCTGCCCTGCCGCCGCGTCGCACCAGGAAGCAGCTGGAACCCGGGGGAGGAGGGGCGCAGGGGTGTGTGTGGATGTTGCTTCAGGCACCGCCCCCAGCAGCTCCCATTGGCCGGGAATGGGGAACTGTGGCCAATGGGAGCTGCTGGGGGCGGTGCCTGAAGCAACAGCCACACACCCCGCTGCGCTCCTCCTCCTCCCCCAGGTTCCAGCTGCTTCCTGGTGCGACGCGGCGGCAGGGCAAGCAAGCAGGGAGCCTGCCCTGCCCCCGGTGCTGGTCGGCCAGGTAAACGGGGGGCCGGGAGGAGCTCGGGTTGGGTTTCCATCTCGGCACTACGATAAGACAAATAAGAAATAATGGTGCTCATGTAGCCCCAATGTAGCAGCCCGTCCCTATGCAGCAAAGCACTTCTGCAGGTGCTTAAATCCCATTCAATGGGACCTAAGCACCTGAACTTAAGCGTGTGCTAAAGTGCTTTGTTAAACGGGGATGGAGTTAAGCACGTGCTGAAGTGGAGCCGNCAAGTCCCATTAGTTTGATTATTGTACTCACATGTATTAGACCATCCCTGCCCCATGGACTGATTTTGTTCTGTGCTTGTACAATGGGGTCCTGGTCCAGGACTGGGGTTTCCATCTCGGCACTACGATAAGACAAATAAGAAATAATGGTGCTCATGTAGCCCTGATGTAGCAGCCCGTCCCTATGCAGCAAAGCACTTCGGCAGGTGCTTAAATCCCATTCACTTCAATGGGACCTAAGCACCTGAACTTACGCGTGTGCTAAAGTGCTTTGTTAAACGGGGATGGAGTTAAGCACGTGCTGAAGTGGAGCCGTGGGGAACACAGTGGGATATCAAGCCCTGAGAAAAACCCGTGTGTTCTGCTGAGCAGTTCCTGAGAGGGACTGATTGCCGTCAACGCTCCATACTGCACTGGCAATTGACTGCATTCGGCACCTCGTAGGATCCGGTTCTTACTTGGACACATGCTGCACAAGGCACGACACTCCAGCGGTTCGGAGCTGCAGAAGCTTTGTCAGTGAGGAGATCAGCATAGGGAGGCTTTGTGAAAGCAGGGGAGAGAAGGCGATTGTACGTGGCACATGGTGGAGGACAGCTGGTCCTGTGGTTAAGGAACTGGACTGGGACTCAGGAGAACTGGACTCACTTTCCATTGCTGCTAGTAATTCACTAGGCAAGTCATTTAAACGCTCTGTGCCTCAGTTTCCCTCTTTGCAAAGTAGGCATAATAGTGCTTCTCAACCAGACAGGGAGGGTAAATCCATGACTGCCTTTGAAGTGCTCAAATACTGAAGTGGTGGGAGCCAGATAAGAACCTAGATAGGAAGGAATAAGAAATGGGAAGCTTTTCCCAGCAGAGAGTACAGAAGAGAGAAGGGGATAAAGGGAACAGTAAGGAAAGGTAATATGGAGGAGTACAGGGAATGGCAGGGGAGCAAAGGACTGGAAGGACCCCGTGGGTCATGGAGCTATTGCAAAGGGTGTCAGGTGAGATGAGAAAGTAGACATGTGGACAGAGATTGTGCTTTCCAGAGTTCTGACAGTGAGGAAAAGAAGCATGGAACTGCACCTCTAGTTTGAATTACATTCACAATTATGATGTCAGCAAATTATTGCCTGTTACCCCATTGGTGACCGTGTGGAGTCCATATATAATACGCCCCTGGTTACCGATTATTCGCAGGTTTGCTGGAGTTATCCAAAGCTTCTAGAGAATCTGCATATGCTCAGAGTTCCGCACTCGGTAACCCAGGCTTTGCATCCGGGGCCTGCTCCGCTGATACCACACTGGCTGGCTTACGCATCCGGGAATCCAGTACATGGAATTGAAAAGCCAAACACCTAACTGAAAGCTCCTTTCACTTCCACTGCATGGGACAACTGCCGCTGCAGTATCTGACGGCAGCTAAACAAATTGGAGACAAGCTGTTTCCAGGCACTGTTCCCTTCCCCCTGCCTCCTATTATGGTCCCCACAGAGTAGGACAGGGAGCCTGGAATCTGAGCTCCATATTGTTTCTTAACCATTAGCATACTGGCCTATTTCAGCCAACTCAATATTTAGGAAGAGGTGGGTATTGCAGGGCTCCTGGGCATTAGGGGTTCATGTGTATTTATTTATTGATTTAATGAGCTTGGTGGCATGATGTCTATGAAGGTGATCAATGCCGGGCAGGTTTTCACTCTGGAAAGATTCACGTCTGTAAAAAGAGGCACTGGAATATTATAGACTAGGACTGGGGCTTCTGAATCGCCAAGGGCAACGAGTGAGAGGCTGGTAGCTGAGTGACTACGCCCTGAGTGGCAGCTCATGTCCAAACATTAAAATCTGGTTGAGTAAAATAACATGTTGACTTTGTCTGGGGGAACTAGCGTGTAGTCTGCTCTGCAAGAGCCACAGGGTCTGTAGCCGCAAGAGGTGTTATGAGAGTGCTCTGCAAGAGAGATGTCTGTATATAGGTTGATCGTTAATAGACGATGTGCCAGTAGATGGCGCTCAAGAATCTGCAGCGTTTTCCATAGGTGTTCTAGAACCAATGTTGTTGCGCTCTGTGAATGGCTTCCATCCTCTAGCTCTTTATGGGGTGTGCTTAAGCAGCAGCATGGCCTAAAGGATAGAGCACTGGCTGGGGAATTAGGAGACGTGGGATTCATTCCTGGCTCTGCCGCTGAGCTGCTGTGTGACTCTGAACAAGGCATGTTACCTCTCTGTGCCTCTATTTCCCCCACCACACACACGACTGTACGTTCTTTTGGGCAGGGACTGTCTCTTGCGGTGTGTGGACACACTTAGCACAGTGGGGCCCTGATCTTGGTTGTCTTATCCACCGCTGTCATGCAAATAATAGTAATGCAGAAGGGATGCCAGTGGCAATGCCCCGTGTAGGACAGCTCTTGGTGTGGGCATTGCGTGGGGGCCCATGCACTGCCCACATCTGGTGATGTGGAATTCTAACCTGCACTCTCCTAGTCTCAGTGCAAAAGGGCAACCTGCTGAGCGTCTTGAAGTCAATGGGCATGCCTCGCAGGAGGGACCACTTAGGGCTAGATTCTCTCCTGTGCCTAGCATAGGTCAATTGAAGAGAGGAGAAAAAGCAGGAAGGAACAGATCCAACGTACTGATGCTCAAAACAATTTAGCCCACTCTGCCATGCCCCAAAACACCCACTCCTTCCCCTTTGCATTGGGGCCAGGACCAGGACATCTGCATCTGCAGGGAGTCCCCCTCTGATGGGGAAATTCCTTTCTGCTCAATTGCAACCACAGACTAACACGGCTGCTACTCTGAAACCTTTCTACCTGGAGTGGCTCAAAGAGGCCAGAATCTGATCCGAGAATCTGTCCCTTCAAGGAGCCATTCTCAATCACTCTGCCTAGGCATGTGGCAACCTGTGACTTCCCCTCCTCCCCTTCTTTCCTTTCCCCATTCCTTAGTACCTGTCCCATTCCTACTACCCTCTCACCCTACCGCCATCCCTAGTAAGCACATCACTACAGTCAGCACCACCGTGTCCATTTGCCATCTATTATATCCCTACCCCCGAACCACAGTCTGTCCTTCAGGCCCCAACTCAGCAAACCAACCCTATTCAGCCAGTCAAGCATGTGCTTAAGTGGTTTGCTGAATCAGGGTCATAGGCTGTAAGTTATGTGGGGCAAGGGCTGTCTCCGCACCTGTGGTTTATGTAGATCCTTGCACACTAGGGATCAGACTGTGATTAATAATTGTGATACGAATAGAGTGTATGCCGTAGCCTTAGAAAGAGCAGCATTAAGGAGCTGGTTAACGATAATGCAGAAGGGGGTCTCTTCTCGATCTTCCTGTGACTAAGCTAAAGGCTGCTGGCTTGTAGGAGCCCAAAATGTATGTTGATTCAATTCCCTGTCCTCATCTCAGGGCTCCTCTGGAACCAGAGCATTTGTTGAAATGGAATAGAACAGTCATTACAAATGCTAGTCATTAACGGTATGAACTTCGGTAGCCATTCAACAATGTCATTCCCCAAGCACTGACTGTTGGGTTTTAATGACATTGTTCTATTAAAGCTGTTTGAATCCACCACTGGCTGCTGTCGTCAAAAAAAAAAATAATACTTTGACCTTGATGTCCTCGTCCATCTCTCCGTCCTAGTCCTGTTTGGAGGCAATTACTGATACAGTAGACGTCCTGTATATAGGCTGCCACTCCTCCTCCTCCTTGCAGCAGTTCGGGGAGCAATATAACCTCACTGGGTTTTACCATCTCCTGTAAAGGACCACAGATAGGGTTGCCAACTCTCCAGGATTGGCCGGGAGTCTCCATGAATTAAAGATTAATCTTTTATTTTAAATTATCTGATGTGATTAAATCTCCAGGAATACGTCCAACCAAAACTGGCAACCCCACCACCAGATCATCTAGTCTGGCCGTCTGTAGGTCACAGGCCACTAACCACCCTCCACCATCACCCCCACACCAAGCCCATCAACCAAAATTGGATCAAAATATTGCAGCCCTCAGGAGACTAAACTGTTGTCTGTGACTGGCAGAAAACAGGAGGGACTGAGGTGCCACCAATGCCTGAGTTCCCTGCAATGGCAGGGAATTGATTCAGTGAGATAAGGCCAGATGATCCCAGCAAGTGAGCCAGGCTACAGAAGAAGGTGAAAAAACCCAAGTTCTCTGCCCATCTAACCAAGGAGGAAAATTCCTTCCTACCCCTGACCAGGGTGATGAGTTAGACGCTGAGGATAGGAGCCAGACCTGCCAGCCAAGCAGCTGAAAGAGAATTTTCAGTACCACCTCCGAGCACTGGCCCACCCGATGGGTTTGTGGGCAATCAGTCACACTTGTAGCTACCTAGTCCCCAGCTACCATTTTGTTACCTAGAGCAAATGCATCTATCTACAACACTAGAATAATGAAATGGGCCAAATCTTGAAGCTGCTTGTTGCCCATCTAGCCATCTGTCTATACAGTATCACTCCCATTGGTATCTGGTTGCCAAGCATGGGACCTATAAGTCTCAGCATTGACCCAGCAGGACCATGTTCTCTTCTGCACCCTCAGGGGACTTATAACCCCTTCTCCCTCTTCCCACTCACTGGTATGGAAAGAGAAATGGATAGCTCTTAAGGAGGCAAGAGATCGGTTCATCCCGGTCTCCCATGGTGGTGAGTTCCACACCCACAAACTCTTCATGGTGAAGTTCCAATGAGCTTCATCCAGGGTTCTGGGGGCTACCTCATACTGTTGATTATAGTATTCTAGGGGTGGCTTGGGGCAGAAGGTGGTGCTTTAAGCAGATTGGTCCTAGCCCTTCAGGAGGGCTTTAGAATTGAGAACCAAGTCCTTAATTGGTACCTAGGTCAGCCTGAGTAAGGAAGGACTTATTCCCATAATACCATTAACTGTGACTTGAAACTCAATAGCAACATAAAGGCAGAGTATTTGGCTTTGTAGAAAACAAAGTGTAAGTTATTCCACCTAGAACTGTTTTTTCCCATGGAAAATTTTGACAAAAATGATTATTTTTTTTCAACATTTCCCATGGACTATTTTTACTTTCCAGTGAAAACTCAAAATGGAAATATTTCAGTTTGGAAATTCCACCCTAGTGTCTCATGGGCATTGCAGTTTGGAATATTCATGCTCCCATTGTCCTCAGTTGGCTGGGCTCCCTGATTGTACTGTGTCTCCGTGATGCATCATGGTCTCCCTTTTTGGGGAAGGGAGACCGTGCATCATGGGAGACTCTGGGCATGATGTAGTGTGGGAGATGTAGTACAGCTCATGAAGGAGAATGGAAATGTGAAGATCCAGAACTGCACCTCCCTTGAGGCACCCAGGTGGAACATATCACTGGAAATATTTTGATTTGGGGGCATTTGATTTTTAACCAAAAAACCCCTGTTTTTTCCCCCAGAAAGCAGACACTTTTTGCAAAAAAAATAAAAAAATAATTTAGTCAAAAACTCAGTTTTCTGCCAAAAAAACTATTTCAATGGAAAATGTATGACCCGTCCTAATTCTAGTGCTCCTGACTGAAGTTACTGATTAGTAAGAAAATAGGTACAGCAGCAAGGTAACCTTCCCTCAGAGTGTCCCACTGCTCCTCGGGAGGGACTACCTCATTAGCAACAAGCGAGGCTCTAAGAAACAGGGGTTCAGTGCCCAGACTGAGCTATTACATGCTGGGGTTTTGTTATTAATCTCCAGCCTCAGCCAGGCTTTCATTCCTGAGCCTCTAGTCCCACCCCCATATATGTCCCTTCTGAAACTTTATCCTCTTTCTCCAGTTCCACCCTTTGTACGTCAAGGGATCATCAAACTGCCTTGCAGCTGAGGCTACCAAGAAAGGGACATTTGTTAGCAGTTAAGAGATTGGGTTTTGTAAAGTGGACACCTACCTTAGCAGACACTGGACTGAGTCTCACCAACTCAGTTCCCACCCAGACTCACATCAGCACTAGAAGAAGGTCATAATTTTTCACCAATTCCAACCAGCAGCCTACCACCCTGTCACTCCTGTTGTTATCCTCTTGGCAAGCCAGTCCCTTATAGTATCAAGACCTGTCTCTTGTGTGTTCCTAACCACTCGTTTGTGTCAGGGGCTGGAAAGCACCCTTGTTCACACTTATCAAAACCAGCAACTTCATCAGTTGAACTATTGCAGACGTTTCCCCTCTGCCTGCAAATGGGGATGTACTGTGCAAATGAAAGTCGAAAGCCCCTCCGCTGCATGTAAAAGAGTTGGGATAAAATATCCACTGAAGCATATATTTTATGTATTTTCTTTTACTTTAGCTGTCCATCCAGAATGTGGTGAGCGATACCCACGTACTGTTAAAATGGACTCATAATGATCTTCCATTTATATAGCACTCTCCATCCAGAAGGACCCCACTCCAAAGTACTTTGTAACTTCAATAGCTGATTGTTCAAACTCTATATATCACCTGTATCTATCCATCGCGAGCTTTAGACCACTTCCCCTACTGCTGAAGAGCAGCTAACTCTGAGCTGGGACAAGGCAGGTGTTTAACAGCACACATCAGTGCTAACTAACAGCATCATAAATCATTTCCCCACTTTGACTGATGTGAGAGCTCTTTGAGGTAGGGATTTTTATTGTTTACTATACCCGTGTACAATACCTAACACAATGGGGCACTGATCTTGGTTGGGACTTTGATATGATCCCGTAATATAAATAAATAATAGCCAGAGGCCTGGTTTCCCAGTGGTGGTGATAAACAACGGAGAGTCACTTGACATAGGTTCTGAATCCGCCTTTGCCATTGACTAGCTATGTGTCATTGGGTAAGTAACTGGGCTGCCTTTTTTGTTTGTTTGTTTCTTTGTTTGTATTGTTGTAGTTCCTAGACACCCCAGTCAGGGAATCAGGGCCCCATTGTGCTAGGCGTTGTACGAACACATAACAATGACAGGTTTCAGAGTAGCAGCCATGTTAGTCTGTATCCGCGAAAAGAACAGGAGTACTTGTGGCACCTTAGAGACTAACAAATTTCTTTAGGCGTGAGCTTATGCTAAAATAAATTTGTTAGTCTCTAAGGTGCCACAAGTACTCCTGTTCTTTTTACATAACAATGAGATGGTACTCAAGCTGACTACTTTACAATCTAAGTATGTGACAAGAGGTAGATGTTTGCAGCGTTGTGGTAGCCATGTTGGTCCCAGGATGTTAGAGAGACAAGGTGGATGAGGTAATATTTTGCATTGGACCAACTTCTGTTGATGAGAGAGACTAGGTTTTGAGTGACACGGAGCTCTTTTTCAGGTCTGGGCCGCAAGATCTGTGTCGTTCGAAAGCTAGTCTCTCTCACCAGCAGAACTTGGTCCAGTGAAAAATATTAACTCATCCACCTTGTCTCTCTAACAGGTAGATGTAACAGACAAACAGAAGGAGCACAAGGTGACAAGGGGCTATTCTACACTGCCCCACCTTTCTGACTACATTAGTGTGAACTAGGAACGACAGCATCATAATGGGCAATTACCCCGCTATTCACAACCACATAGTCCTACACGCAGGGCAGTGTAGACATTTCCAATCAGACCATTATGAACAATGTGATAAGTATCAGTCTTCCACCTCTTGTTGGTAAGATAGGGGTATTTGCACTTGATCACCCTTCCTAGCACCTGAAAATCCTTAAATGAAGCATGCTATGCAGGTGAGATTTTAGGCAGGTAACCTGAAGCTGGAATTTGCATAGACCAGCTCCTACTCCTTGATAATGAGCTAGAAGATCTTTAATGACCCTGTGTTGTAAGGACTACAGCTGGGTGAATCATAGATGTTTCAGTTCACTGGCAAGCCTGAAAAGTCAAAACGAACTGGTTTCAGGGTGACCTGAAAACACTTTTATGATTTTTTTGGCAAATGGAAAAGAAAAAAAAATAGTTTCAGGTCAATCAAAACATTTTGATTTTGACCATTTTAAAACATTGGGATTTAAAAAAAATATTAAAGGGAATTTTTAAATGAAAAGTCATTTTGAACTGAAAAGTATAAACATTTCATTTCAAAAAGGTCAAAACAAAACATTTCGAGTCCCCCTCCCCTTCCCCCAACTGACACAGTTTGGCAAAACTGACATGAATTCATGAAACGTTTTGGTGTGGTCAATCTACATTTTTTGCTCAGCAAAAATGTTTTGGATGAAAAATTTCACCAGCTCTAGTCTGGGCTACGATTTTCCCTCTCGTCCATAAGATACAGCAAGTCAGAAATGTCTTGTCTCTGATCCGTAAATGACACACAACTCCAAATCCATCCAACCTGTCCCTTTTGAAAACAAACAAACAAACAAACCCTAAAATAAAAGTTGCATTATTAGTAATGATTACCATATGATTTGCTGTTATTGTGCAGTATGTTTTGGAACAGATGGAAATCCAATTAGCTTATTTATTCCGTCAGCCGTTAGATGAAACATTCATTTCAGGGCCACTCTTTGCCTAGGCTGAATAGGTTGTGATAAAGAAATATTTTCATGGGACTTTGTGTTTGAGATGGTTTGTCACATAACTTTTTTTTTCCTCCTCATGAAAGGACATTGCTGGCTGCTAAGCAACAGAGTAGCTGTGTTTTCTATCCAGGGACAACAGTCCTCATCAGACAGGCTTTCAGCTGAGAGTAATTCTATTAATTAGGGCTGCCGCAAACTTCCCCCTTCAGCTTTCCCCCCTCCCCTTCTTTCTTCTGTTGCAGCTATTACTATTTTTAATTAATGTGCCAAAATGTTGGCTCCTAACTACAGCACGGAGTGAGAAAGACAAAAGGGTAGCAGTGGGCAAAGGGGAGAGGGTCACCTGCAAAAGAGATGATTTGTTTGGCTAACTCTTTACGAGAAAGGCAGATTTGTCTATCACTTTCCTTCAGGATAGTTGCTCCTAACCTGGGGAGGGAGCCAGGGATGGTTTTTAATGGAGCTAGAAATAGACAGACCCACTGAGAATCTTAGAGCGGCATTCCGCTTAGAGGCAACTCTGTGGCTAATATCACAATGCCGCCTTTATTTCTCTTCTCCTCTTTTGTTTAAATGGTTATAGAACCTTAGACTCTGAGTTCGCCTCTGCTTCTGTTTATCAATCTGTCTGTACCATGCTGATCGCCATGATATTTCTCCTCAAAAATCCAAATCTTCTGATTTTGAAAGCACTTTTGCGGGCTGCAGAATGAATGTACATAGCAGAGAAGGGCTTTGTACGATAAAGTTCAGATCCAGACTTCAATTTAAAAAGGTTCAAGACCCACTCTGGTTTCACAGTACTCTGCATCTTAAAGCACTTTGCACCACTTAATTAATTTAACTTTCAGAACAACATTATGAGGTAGCTGAATTTTATGATTCCCAGTATGGAGATGGGGAGACTGAGATACAGAGAGGCAGTGCCGGGATTCCATGTGGGGGCTGGGATTTGAAGGCAGGAGTCAAACTGGTAGACATTTTATTTTGTGGAAGCATTTTTGGAAGAAAATTGGATTTTTAACCAACATGAAAAATTATGCCGAACATTTTCATGTTGGTCGAAAGTGACTGGGTTTTTGATGAAATAACACATTTCCTGTCAGTAAAAATATTTTTTTTCACTAACAAAAAAGTGTTTTTGTCAAAAATCCATACGTTTTTACCCCCCAAAATAATTTTAATTTTAAATTTAAAACTGATTTTTTTTTTGTCTTTTGGTGTCAGACTTTTGTTGAAAGACCTGAGAATTAAAAACAAAACAAACAAACAAACAAAAAATACAGAAATGTACCCCAAAAAATTGGCATTTTTCAAACAGCTCTAGTTCTTAACTCCCATTCATGTGCATTAGATAATGCCTTCTTTTTATCTGGGATCCACTTATTTTACTTTCAGATGAGGGAAATAAGTACAATCAAAATATCTTGGTTCAATCTTTTGCCACATATTTAGCGAGAAACCCATTCCCTACCGAGCAGTGTCACTCAAGTAGTAAAGGCCTATGCTTTTCCTAATGAAGGTAACAGGTTCTAACCATGCTAACGATCTATGATGGGACTCATTATATTTTCATGAGAATTTTTCACCCTCCCTCTTCCAGCTCCATTATTCATCCACTTTTTGATTTTCACACTCTCGTTTTTGTTCCAGATTTTGCCTTATTTCCCCTCTGCAATTTTTTTTCGACAGTCTCTTCAAAGTGTAACAGGAACACGATTGTGTTTGGGTCAAACTTTCAAATCCACGGTGATCAAGAAGTGTCCTACACGCACACACTATTCCCTCAATGCAATATGGATCTCCAGAATTAGCACCATTAACTACCATAAACCAGTTTAATCTCAATCCCTAATCACAAAGCATACTTCTTTCTGGTGAGCTGGTGGTGGCTGGCCTGTTATCTTAGAGGTGAGGTAAATAAAGATTCATGGGGCCCTTATATAAGTCACACACAAGCCTTCCTGTTATTGATGTGTGACTTAAAGGGATGTCAAGCAGTAAACAAGTCATGGTGATGATAAGCTCACCTCTGCTTCGGTAATTCCTAGCTGGTTCATTAGTGTGCATCCCTGGCTAGAATTCTATTTTTGATTGTGGCTGGTTGAATCATATCACCCACCTCCTAAACAAGAGAAAGGGGCAGAGGAGGATGACCATATATGGCCACTTTCTCTTGCTGTCTAGTTGTTTTTCATGGACAAACTGCCCCCTGCTGCCATCTCTGTTTTGATTTTGGGTTAAGAAGTGGGCTGATTTTTATCAGATCAAGGCAGATGATGGGGGGGTAAAAAAAAACAAAGGAAGAATTATCAGAAGCAGCAAGTTTTGTCATTTAGAAGGAGACCTGACTAAGGAGAAGAGGGAGGCAGGTGGGAGGTGTAAGTCAGGAAACCAGATTGGTTGACCGAGAGCTCCACGTACTGGTACCTGGCTTGCGCTGTAGGAAGGAAGGGATGTGTGAAGAGGACAGAAGAGAGCAGAGCAACACCCCCAAATACACTTAAAATAAAAAATGAAGCTCAGAAAAGCTTCCTCCTTATTCATAAGCTAATTGCTTGCTCCCTTTTGTTACTGAGTGCTAGCAGTGTTCTCTGTCCTGTACAAAATGCAGAGGAAGTTACCTGGCTGCATACATGGAGGATCTGGGGTAATGATGCTATCTCGTGCAGTGGATTTCACACTGTCACTGCTAGCTCTCTAGACACTGAGTCTGCCTGCATTGGGGCGGAGATACTTGAGACGGCCCTGATCTCGTAAACATTTACCCATGTGCTCCACTTCGCACACATGAGCAGTTCACTTCAGGGTTGGAGCTTATAGCGTATGTCTGCATTGCAAAAAACAAACCAACCTGTGTCTTTAACTGGTATTAGCTGTCCCTCATATGCTAATTTGGCTTCCAATAGCAGTGAAGATGCTGCAACTTGGCTTTTGACTCTGATTTGCAGCTCAAGTTCAACCCCAACTGCAGCCTGGATGAGAGTTTTAGCTGGGTGGATGGATAGGACAGGTCATATCTTAGCCATGTTGTGCAGAAAGAAGCTGCAGGACTTAGACACAGCCTGGCTGTGAGGATGTAGCAAGAGGTCCCAGGTTACGGGGAGCTGAGTGACAGGTAGAATCATGGTATTGTCCACAGTGATTGAGAAAGGAGGTGGGGGGGGGAGGACATGGGGGGCAGAGGGGAAGATTAAGAGCTCTGTTTTAGCCACCTTGAGTTTGAGTTGATGGCTAGGACACACTTCCTAGTTCTGTCCAGAAGCAGAAGTGCCAGAATTTGATGGGGTGTAGGGGGAGTTCTTGTGAATTCTGAAAGCCAACAATTAAAACCCCCACAAATTGCTGTTTTATGCCAATTTGCAATGGACTCAAAGGTATAAACTTAAAGTTCAACCTGAACTCCTCCAAAGCCAAAATATAGTTGTAAGAGTCATAAAACTTTCATGGCCATAATTCTTCCCCGTCTCTATGCAGTCTGGATGTGATAGGACTGAAGAACTGCCAATCACTAGCATTAAAAAATCGAGTCAGACTCCAAAAATCATAATATTGGTTTAAAACTCATGAGAGTTTACAATATAATACATTTGGGGAGTCTTTTTATTTGCCTTTTCATTTTTAAGCCTTTGGGGGGGGAGGGGCTTATTGTCTAACTTTAATCTGCAACTATGAGGGCTAGAAACCTATTCCTTTTTTTTAACTGAGATTTTCATCACATGACTCCAGGAGCTGACGCTTTAAGAAATACCAAATAATGGGTTAGTGGTGCAGTTCTTCCCAGGACACCTCTAGCCCTTTCTCTCTTTAGGGAAAAATTTGCAGTGAGACAAGTTAAGGCCAGTTTGTCACCTGGAATTGACTATGGGTTGTTTTTTTGGTCACTTTGGGCTTGTCTACAGTACTGAGCCTTTGCCAGTATATCTGTGCCGGCAGAGCACCCTGGTGGAGATGCAGCGTAAGCTGACGGAAGGAGTTCTACTGTCATAGCTTCACCACCTTCCCAAATCACATTAGCGAAGCCACCAGAAGTACCCTTCCATCGTCATATTTGTGTCTACACTAGGGGTTTTGCCAACATAGATTTGTGATTTTTTTTCCGGCAAAACTTTGTAGTGTAGACTAAGCCTTTGTGTCCAAACTTTGTTGTTTTTTTCCCCAGCATGTACTTTGTGGAGTTGCTGTTAATCTTTCATGAGAGATTATATAAAACAGGCACTCAATGAACCAGATGACGTTTATTGGGAATATGATGACAACGTCTTAAAAGGCAATAAACTGAAGAAGCTCTGAACTGTTATTCCCAGCCTATAGATGTAATAAGTGTTCTATGCATTGAGGAAACATACCATGTAGTAATCAGCTTGCACACTAATGCGAGTCTTAAGAAAAGTACGTTTAAAACCACAGCTGTTACTGTTGTTGTTTCAAAGCAATTTCCTTTTGTAAATCACTTCTGAGTTACACCGACATCAGCCAGAACAAGCCACCATAACCCTTTGTGTGCCACAGCTGGGGCATTAGGGTTTGCAGGCTGTGCATTTATGTTATACACCTGTGGAATGATTTATTAATCATTAATATTGCTTCTATTAGGGCAGCACTTAGAGGCCCGAGCTGAAATCAGGGCTCTTTTCTGGTCAGGGCCTTAGAAAGAGATGATCCTGAAGAGCTTACAATTAGAGCTAGTCGGGAATCTTCCATCGAAATATTGTTTCGATGGAAAATGTGGTTTCCATAAAATTGAAATTTTCTGCAGGAAAATTTTTGATTTTGTCAACCATTTTTGATTTGCCATTGGGAAACCTGACACTAAAGAGTTTAGTTTCTGGTCAGGTCACCCCAAATTGAAACATTTCAGTTGGTTGAAACGTTTTGTTTTGAGTTCAACATTAATCTGTCTGCCGCATCTGCTGCATCTACCCCCATCCATGGGTGGCAGTGGTTTTTTTTCTTTTCATTCTTTGCCTCCTGTAATTAGTTCTGACGTGGGGGGCCTGTTTTTGTTACCAATCCAGAACTCAAATAAGGCTGAATTGTTATGATGCCTCATGGGGAGTTGTTGTTCTCCCTGTTCTCTCCTATTGGCTGGGCTCCCTGGCAGAACTACATTTCCCATGTTACACCATGGACTCCCCTCTGGCTGAACTACCGTAGCACATCTTCAGAGTCGCAACACTGCAGTGCATCCTGGGAGATAGAATCTAGTCAGGTATCCTGGTCCATAGAGGAGAAAACATGAACTCAGTTTTCCCCATCTGTAAAATAGGCCTGTGCCATATGAACAGTTACGACCCTCACCTGGGCATTATTCATTAACTCTGAGATCCTTAAATACGTGGATGCCGTCTCAGTGCAACATGTCATTATTACAACGGTCCTTAGCGGGGAAAAAGCACATTCCTGGGGCGATAAAGAGTGTGAAGCCCCTAATGAGCGCTGAGTAAAGTACTTGCCTGACACTGGCTTTGTCTCTGCTGGGCAGCCGCTGCTGAGAGCCAGCACTTCCCTGTTTGTACACGTGGGGAACTGAGGAACAGCCAGATTAAGTGCCTTGCCCACGGTCATACAGGGAGTCTGTAGCAGAGCTGCCCGCTGAATTCTGACCTCCAGAATCCCTATCCAGTGCTTTAACCACAGTGCTATCCATACTTCCATGCAGAGTTGCAAGGGCCATGCTGATCCAGCCATCCATAGGGCAGTGGCAGAGTTAGAGCCCTGTTGCTGGTCCTCTATTTTTCCTGCTGGGCAGCGGCTTTCTATTCCACAATCCAAGGCACTGTTTACGGTTTTGCTCAGGTGGCTGCTGCTGCTGAGTTATGCAGAATTCCAGTGTGCTTCTGTGTGTTGGGTTCCATTGAATGACTCTGAGGGGACCCCAAACTCGGAGGGTGGATGAGTTAGTGCAGGAAGTTTTGTTTTTTTCCTGTTACCAAGCAAACACTGTCTTCCTCCCTGAATGAAACCTTGCAGAGGGAAGTCCTGGGCATCGGGTTTCTAATGATGATTTTTGTCTCTTGTGGGCTGTCTGTGACTGAATAGCATGTACCTGCACACACAAAAGGAGATCAGACACACTGTAGCTAAACTATCCTCCCCATCCCTATAGGGAACGGCTTATGAGCTAGAGGTGTTATTGGGGACAGGACAGATAGATCCTGCCTTGTTCCATCAGCATCACCAGAGCTCTCTGACTATTTGATTAGACTGTACGCTCTTCAGGACAGGCGCTGTATCTGATTACATGTATGTACAGCACCCAGCACTTTGGGTCCCCAATAGCCATCGTTCCACAAGAGCTAGCAGCCCTGCCCATCCTCACAAGCTGCAGTAACCGCCCAAGTTATGCTGAAGGGGCGAGTGCCAGGGATGTCTAGTGATTAGTGTGGGGAACTGAATCACAGAACACCCGCTTCCGTTTGCCAGCTTTGCCTCTCACCTGCGGTGTGAATTTGAGCCATTTAGTCTCATTGTGCCTCGGTTTCCTTTTCTGTAAAACTGGCCTGTGCTATATAGTTACCACCATCACCTGGGCTTTATAACTTAACTCTGAAATCCGTAAACATTATCATTACCAGATTGTGCCACGTGTCATTATCACAACCATTCCTTAGCAGAACGTAGCACATTCCCAGGGCAATGAAGAGTGGGACACCCTAGCAAGTGCTAAGTATGGTCTTTGCTTGGCACTGGCTTTGTCACTGTTGGGCAGCCACTGCTGAGGGCCGGCGTCACCTCAGTAGAACTCCTGTCCGATGGGCAAGCCATGTCAATCCATCATTTGTCCCAGTGTAATCTTGGGAGTTTTCCCGTTCAGGCTAAATCAGGCCATCTTAATTGCAGGCTTAACACCCTGCATATTATCCCTCCCCTTCCAATGTGATTTATCTTGATTAAATGCTAATTTGTAACTCATACTACATACGACAAAGTAACTTACTACCGGGGCACCTTGGTGACAATGCTGTGTTTGGACAGAGGAGGAGGAAGTGATCTATCTACATGATATCTATCTACATGATATCCCTGCATGCAGATAGTATCTGTGTGTACGTATCATACTAATGGGTGAGATTTTCAAAAGTGTTCAGCACGGGTCTAAGTCTGATCCCACTGAAGTCAGTGGGAAATTGCCATTAACTCCAATGAGAGCAGAGGTCCAGATCCCCAAAAGTATTTAAGTGCCTAACTGTCATTGTAATTAATGGGAGTTAAGTGCCTAAATACTTTGAGGATCGAGGCCTCAGTGAAAATCCAACCCTGTATAAGATATGAGCTATATCAATGGCCTGATTTTCTGAGGAAGTATGGCTGCTCAGACCTCTGAAAATAGGGCATGTGTGTGTATATACAATGCAAAATAATGCCAAGTGTGTGTGTAGTAAAATGTATATAATAAAAGCTTTTTATTATATACAATATTTTGTTAACAAGAACTTGATCCTATACGGTTTTTTCTAGCCGAGTAGAATTTTTTAGATTTCAAAAAAAAATCTTGTTTTGAATGAGGAGGAAACCTCATAGTCTCCAAACGTTTTGCTAACCAAAAATCCCCAAAACAATCCGATTGGGTCAATTGAAACATTTTGTTTTGATAGTTGGACATTTTTTATTCATTGAATTTTACAATAAATTAACTTAAATTTCTAAATGAAAAGTTGTTTCAAACAACATTTTTTTGCCCTTTTCCTTTAGCAAATGTCAAAAAAGGGGAATTGTGACCATTTCACAATTCTTCAGAACTCCTTTTAACTCCTTATTGCCCTTATTGCCTCTGAGAAATTTGTTGAAACCAACCATTTCCAGAGAACCATTTTGTTTTCAACAAAACAGCATTTTCTGAGGAGAAAACACTTCATCAGAAAATTCCCAACCCACTGTATCTTTAAGCACTTCTAGATATATATTAATGAAGTCTGGCAATCCCTGTGAGAGAGATGAATATTATTTTTATTCCCATTTTACAGAGGGATAAAATGAGGGATAGCAAGCAAGTTCTCAGAGTAAGCAAGTAATAAACCCAAGGGTGAAACCCAGGAGCCCTGACTCTCAGTACACTACTCTAACCATTAGCCCATACTTTCACTCGATGACATACAGGACTGTTGTATATTACTGGTGTGTTCTCCTTTGGGCTCTTTTGATAAGCTTCCCAGTTAATGGGAAATGCTCCTTTTTACTTGGGGAACTAATGACAGTGGTGAGGATTGGTTGGGGGTGGGGGGTTGGAGGCGAGTTAATTAATTTCAGGTTTTTTAATCTCTTTTCTTTTGTACAAAACCATAAAACAAAAATTCTGTGTAAGCCACATGTACCTCCAGTAATCGAAAGAGAGGCAAGGATCTGACTAATAGATATTACGTTCCATTATATGGTCTTGAAGTCAATAAACATTAGGTTACCTTCATGCAGTGAAAAAAGACCAGATTTATTAAAAAATCTTATCTGGAGGGTTTGCATTTCAATAGGATGTGAATTTGCATATTTTAACAATAACCTCCCATCATTCTGTCTGATCTGTGCTCAGTTGGCCATACAGATCACTTTATCTTGAATAGATTATCACTGGTTTAATAAACCCTTCATAATATGCAGGTATAACAATGGTACTTCATTGGATAAAGGAGGTATTAAAGTTCTTTTTCTGGAAATAGGGGTGGCCCAGCTAGTGATTAACTTTATACCTTTGTACATTCTTCTGCTGAATACACGATTAAAGGCGAGTGTTCCCATTATTCACATTCAAAACCCACTGGCTCTTCAGAACTCCTTTTAACTCCTTATTGCCCACAGTGGCTAAAGAGACCAGAAGGAACACAGGAATTGATCAAGCCAAGTCTGACATGGCAGAAGCCAATAGCTGATGCCACAGAAGAAGGCAACATCTCTCTCCCCTCTTCTTGATCCCACTCATGTAGTCAATTGTGCAGTGCTACTCCATGGAGAGTGGATTGGAATCCTACCTAGTTCCCTATAAAGGGTGATATCTAATGCTCTTCCCAGCAGAGGGTGGAAAGGTTTTCCTGCAGATGACTCAGTGGGTTTGTTGGTTACTGTTCCTTCAGATATTTAACCACACGATTATATTTTTTGTTCCTCACTCACTTTTGTTTCTTTGAGAGGTTCCATTTTCCAGTGATTGTAGATAAGAGATGAGATGAGCTATGCTTCCCCTAATGATAATCCCGCTGAGCTACCATAACTTCTTGATCTCTTTCTTCCTTTCTCTGGACAAGCTGTGTTCATGCTTGCTTCTCCAAAGCTCCCTTCATGAGCTGTTCGCTCCTTGAAGACCAGCTGACCGATGTGCTGCCTGACGTAAGGAGCACACCGTGGCTAGTGAATGATTGAAAGTTATTGATATACAATAACCTGGTATTATTGACCATAAATCGTTTAGTTAAACACACACGCAGCATCTCAAGTGAATGAGCTAAATCTTGAATTCCCATTGTCAAGCATCAGTCAGATGGGGAGATGGCCATTATGCCCAGGTGGGGCGTTTTAGAGTTCATCAAGGCAACATTTGTGTTGATGCCCAGGTAAGGTTCTTTTGGGGAAATAAGCAAACTATTTAAAGTAAGTGGCCTGAACCGTTACCCAACAGCCTATGTGAGCTCAAGCCTTCTCTAAACTTTGGAAGAGCTCATCGAGTCATAGATTTTTAAGGCCACAGGGGACCATTGTGATCATCTAGTCTGATCGCCTATTTCACACACGCCATAGAACCAAGAATTCCTTCATCTGGTCCAATAAGCGGTAGTCGAACTTAGAGTGTGTCTTTTAGAAAAAGATCCAAACTTGACCCCTTTACCCCTGTTATTTTTCATGTCAGCTCAGCCAGCTCATCACTTCCTGGTTCCACTCACAAGTGGAAATGCTGCTTTCACCTTTCTGGAAGCAGGAAATACTGGTTCCCATGCCAAAAGCCTGTTCTCACCATATAGCCAGTGGAAGGCCCCTATCCACTGATTGGATCTGCTAACATGGGCACCCATAGATCCATGTGGAACCCCGGAGACTGATTATTTCAGTGGAGCTCTGCACAGGTGCATTGGTCTGGGCTAGTGAGCCTGGCTGGCTTAGATAAGCATCCAAATGTGTAGCTGTTCAGCTGAGCCAGACTTCTGAATTCCAGATGAGCCCAACCACAAATCCAGGTGCCATATGCCCCCATCCTTTGGCAGATGGAACCTTTGGGTTCATCTTTCAACAGATCTGAACTTTGCAGCTTGGGCTCATTGCTATTCATCTATCAGCACTCGACAAATAGCGGTTCGGCCTCTCATTCGCTTGTATTTGTTTGCTCTTAATCAGACACAATGCTAGGTTAGGTATGTCTGGCTTCTTTCTAGCAGCATGCAGCATCTGTTCCTGCTGCTGTGGAGCTCAGTGGAGAGTGTTGACATAGAGTTCAATGGCTGCCTAACCTCAGGGATATCACAGGAATGGTGCTTCTAAAATGTCAGAGCTTCCATTGGGTGCTGGGCCATGGGTGCTGAAGAAGGTAAAGTACCCAGGAATGTGGCATTTATACAACAGAGATTGGGCACTGCGCAAGAAGGCTACAGGCCTCCCCCCAATGCACACTGAAGTCAGCAGCTGTCTTTGCACTGACCTCAGTGGATGTTAGATCAGGCCCATAGTTCTTGAGTCACCATCACTGTCCACATTCATTGCAGAAAGATGATGTGTTATTTCTCTGGTGTTAGGTTTCTTTTCCCCTTCAAGTGCCAGAGAGAAACCCCAGACATAGGGTCAGTTGAAAGGAACTTCTCTGGCTTTTCAGTTTCTCACTGTAGTAGGTGATAACCTTTCCACAGGAGCTTCTTTTGTTCTGAGGAATTGTGGGGCACTGTGGGCAGTCCAGTGGCTGGTGTGTATATAATACGCTCCTCAGTCCAGTCCATCATATCCAACGACAGCTGTAGGTGACACACATTCCCAAAATGACTCCTCACTTAATCTTTTCTTCCACTCTGTACAATGGACTATCATACTGGCATTATCTGTGTCTAGATACCTTGGATTTATAGTGCGGCTAATAAATATAAATTCCCCTTTGCACACACCCCATTTAATCAAAACCTTGCTTGTTTAAGCAGTCTGTTTTATTACATTACCAACCTATGAAGTCATTAACTCACTTAGAAGAAGCAACTCTGTAGTCTTGAGCACCTGAGGTGTAATATTCCAATACTATACATTATGCAGAGTATGTTACATTATAATAACACTCAGTGCTTATATAGCACTTGACAACTTCAAAATCCTATACAAATGCTGTCTAACTAATCCTTGCAACACCCCTGTGAGGTAAGAATTAGTATCCCCAGTTTACAGCTGGGAAAATGGAGGCAAGGAGGTGATTCTATAGCCCAGATTTTCCAAAAAAAAACCCAGACCATGGCCAGATTTTTAAACACTTAAAACCCACAGTCAGGGGCGAATTTTCAAAAGATTTCAGCTAAACTAGAAGCAGATTTTCAGGAGTGCTCAGAACTGAGCAACTCCCACCCAGCACGCTGAGCTTTTCTTAAAATCTGGCCACATGACTGGGTCCCTAACTGGGAACTAAGCTTATAGAATTCTCATAGAATCAAGCAACTGGTGCCTCATACTGGGTGCCCATAGATGGCTCTTTTAGCAATTCGGGCCTAACCCTTCTACCTCAGTTTCTCTCATTGGTAGAATAGTGATAAACATCCTTCCCACAAGGCTTGCAGGGTTTAATTGGTTACTATTTGAAAAGCCCTCTTATAAATGCTAAGCATTATTGTTAAAAGTATTTTGGTAACAAAAAATAACTGTCTGGAATGCAATATTCCATTACCGAGACTTATGCTTATCTGTCTCCATCAAATTAGCGTAACTATTAGCAACACTGAGTTCACTTCCTTTGTTTGTTTCCTTGGCAAATAAGGCGCCGTGAACAACTATGGCAGTGACTACATAATATTAAAACAAGGAGAGGGGATATCATAAAATATCACATTTACTTTCATTTGCAGCGTCTGGCTTTTAGGCTTCTACCAAATTTTAGCATCAGTGAGTTGATGTCAAGTAGATTGGACCCTACATTTAGGGGGAGTTGATTTAAAAAAAGCGTATTTTATCAAACAATCTGAGTCAAAATATTTCCATACTATCTTCAGTGAAAACAGGTGGTGGGGCAAGTTTAAACATTTCCTTGTGCAGTTGGAGCCCCTAAACTCTAGGATCTTGTGAGGTCAGACACAGGAAGTGAAACTGATTGGAAATGGAAAATGAAACTGGCCAGCCTAGACTCCCTGTCCAAGCTAAGCAAAGTCCAAAGAGGAAACAAACCACATAAAGAGTGAAAAGCTAATTAGACTTTACGAATTAATTTTACCAACTCCAAGCATGCAAAACTCATAAAATTGTCTTTAAAATCAGGGAAATTTTAAAATGTAAACTTTGGGGGTCTTTTATTTGCCTTGTGGGGTTGAAGCCTTTAGAGTTTGTGCTTTCAAGCTTGTTTTCTGTGTGTGTCACAATAAAATCATAAGAGTTGGCAGCATTGAAAATGCTTATAAGTATGCCCTGGTCAGGACAACTTTTAAATACACATCAACCCGTGTTAATTATTCAAGAGATTGACAAGCATCGTTGGCTAAAAGGAGGTGGTCTCCCAAAATATAATTGTACTCAGTGAGTCTGGTTCTGATCTCTTTCTTCCCAGTTTTACCCCAGCTACCCCTAATCTACATTGGCAGATGTAGAATCAGGCCCCAATTTTCAAAAGCAGACAGTGTACTAAGCTGCTTTGAAAATCTCACTGTATGTTTGGGGACTCACTGGGATTGAGACAGACACCAATTTAAAAGGGTGAGCTCTTGCATAGGGTTTCCTGTAAGTGATGTTTATCCTGCCAGCACCTCTTTCAAACATCATGCTGTGTATTTTTCATCAAGCCGTCTTTGCTGCTGTTTAGAACAATGCTGCTGTTCCGTGGGCTTCATTCACCCCTATGCTGGTTCAGACTCATTGACTTCAGCTGGAGTTACTTCTGGTTCACGTGAGAGGAGAATCAGACCCTGTGAGTTCAGACATGTACCATTAAAAGGTTAATGGCTGATACTGCCTGAAAGTTTATTGCTGAACTTCTACTGTCTCTGATCTTTGATCAAATGCTATGGCAAAATATACATATATATGCTGCCAATGAGTTTTCTCTTCTTGATGAGATCTCGCCCATTCGTCTACCCCAGCATTACTCTGGGGCATCCCTGGAGATGAAAATGTTACACAAGCAAGCTAATGGTTTCAGCCAGTGACCTAACGAAAAGCCAGTGGGAGTTAGGGAGAAGGGAGTAAATAACTCTGAGCTCCCGGCTGTGATGCTAGGGTGTCTGGTGGATTCCGGCCATTAGCCGACGTGGACAGGTGAACCTTTTCACCAAATCAATCATCATATTTATTCTAATTGTGTCGTAATAGTCCCCCAGGAGCTCAGTTCAAATGAGCTTGACATTATTAAAATTTTAATGCCCAGTTTTCATAGCTGAATGAATATTTAAAGGGTATGTCCTGGGTTTAAGTTATGATGATGAAGAAATTAATGGAATGTCTTGTTTAATGCATTGGTACATGTTGATGCAAGGGAAAAAGAAGTGGTGTTCAGAAAAAAGAAAGAAAGGCAATGTTTGGGTATAATTAGACAGAAGAGGGAAGCATCGGTGATGCATTAATCTTGGGGATAAGAGCGTGCTGGATGGCTCTCAGTGGAGTTCCTACAGGAAATATTTCTTATTTGGGGGGGCGGGGGGATGGGATGGGGCGTGGCCTCAAACCAGCGGCAGAGCCAGCCCTGCAAATGACAGATCAGAAAAAAAATCCCCATTAGCCTTGAAATATCGCCCTATCTGTCCATTTGTTTGGCACAACAAAATCGTTAGCCTGCAACAGTAAACCCTTTGCTGGCTGGGGCAGGATCAAGGAGCCTCCTCTGTTCCTCAACCAGGTGTTTGTTTACTCAGATCAGCTTTGAAGGATGGTATAATCTATCGAGGGTGCTCATCACTGTAGTCATTCTGGTATTGTTCATTATCAAAACATAGGACCTGATGTTACACAGTGGTGCAAATGGGGAATAGCTCCTTGCAGATCAATGGGTCTGATCCTCAGTTGATGTAAATCGACATCACTCTATTGACTTTATCGGAGCTATGCCAGTCTACCCTAGCTGAAGATTAGGCCTTGCATCGACTGAGATCAGGACAGATGCTCTTTTACACTGGACTTGGCAGAGCTTTTTAAAACCTTCCCCCCTTACTCCCTCCCCAACTGAAGAAAGAAGCGTTTGGGTGGCTTTGGTAACATTCATATGACAAAGGCTCTTATAATTATATAAAAGTAGCTGCAAACATTACCTGGTAGGCGAGAGTGAGCCGTTCTCTGGACACGTGATGGGTTTAAACTGGCAGTCCCAATAAGCCCTTCCACCCTGCAAGAGATGAGGAAATTCGAGTTAGTGCTCTGAGTCCGTCCACTAAAGGGATACCATCAAGATCGGATATTTTATAAGAATAAGATTTTCTTGTTTTACTGCTCACACCTTCAGTAATTAGAGGCCTGATGCTGTGCTTTGCTAAGGGGTTTGTCTATGTGCAGTTCCACTGGTTTAATTTAAGGTGTGATTTGGAATCACAGAGTAATAGGCTGTGAGGAGGCTTATTTCAGTTCAAACCAGGCTTATTTCCGTTTAGCTGAAGTCAGTTAGGCCTTGTGTACATGAGGAAGTTTCCCAGATTTAACTAAAGGTGTGGTTTTAAGTGTGGCTCTGTACTGGTACAGCTTGCATCTACTTCCTAGACGCTGTTCTGTGGGTGGGAATTACTGGAATGCCGTGTGCCCAGCCCAGGGCCGGCTCCAGGCACCAGCTTAACAAGCAGGTGCTTGGGGCGGCCACTCGCGAGAGGGGCGGCATGTCCAGGTATTCGGCGGCAACTCGGCGGAGGGTCCCTCACTCCCGCTCGGAGCGAAGGACCTCCCGCCCAATTGCCGGCGCCGATTGCGATCGCGATCGCGGCTTTTTTTTTTTTTTTTGGTTTTTGGCTGCCTGGGGCGGCAAAAACCCTGGAGCCGGCGCTGGCCCAGCCATGCCAGGAGGTGGCATACGTCAGCCAAGGATTCCTTTGTGTCATGGGAATGGTCCGCTGCCCACTTGTGGTACCCCTTCTTCTGGCCTTCAAACAACCACCCACCCTTGCCAAGCTCATTCTCAGAAGCAAGCACCCCGCACACCAGGACACAGCAGCTCAAAGCAGCACCAGACCCGGCCAGAACAACAGATGCCAAACCTGCAGACATCCCGCCACTGCTATGATGATCAATTCCCACCGCAACACACCTTTCAAGATCCATGAGTCTTACACATGCCTCTCACGACATGTGCTGTGCCTCATCCGGTGCATTAAATGCCTCAACAGCAACTATGTGGGTGAAACCAGACACTCGTTACGCTCTCGAATGAACTCACGCAGAAAACCGATAAAAGACAAAAACACCCGTGGGCAACCATTTTTCACAAAACGATCACTCCATATCTGACCTGACAGTCCTCATCCTCAAAGGAAACCTACACAACCCCTGGCGAGCCTGGGAGTTTCAATTCGTAGCTCTGCTAGACACTAAAAACCATGGACTACCATGGACTCAACAGAGATATTGGCTTGATGACTCATAATAACTCTCTGTAACCCACTAACCCTCCTATGCCTTATGACTGCAGAGGTGTTAATTGGCCACTTCATCTTAAATGGTCTCCTAGAACATGTGCTCAACCCTCATGCTAAACAGTCTGTCCCACCTTGTAAGTAGCTCTGACACGCTGCTTACCTTTTCCAGACCTGAAGAAGAGCCCCTTGTAGCTCGAACGCTTGTCTCGTTCACCAACAGAAGTTGCTCCAATAAAAGATATTACCTCACCCACCTTGTCTCGCTCACTTAGCGTCCGTCTGCATTGCGGCCGAGCGTGTGAATGGCAGCTCCCATAGACGGACCTGTGCTAGCTATACTCTAGCTAGCTTGCTAAAAATAGAAGTGAGGATGGGGTGGCGTGAACATCAACACCCAAACGTGCCTGACGCCCCTGGGTATGTACTCATTCGTGCACCACAGTGTCTTCCCCTCTCTTCTTAGACTATGGCCAGCATGAGTACATCTACCCAAGCTGCCATCACCACCATCCCCGCCCCCTTAGGGTGGCTTTAAGTCCCCTTTGTTCTGCCAGAGTGGTGCAAAGGGGACTTTGCAGGACCAATGACATGGCCCATTATCTTTTAGCTGTAAATCGAGCAAAGATGGGTCAAGGTTTGGCTTGGCCCTGCAGAGGGGCACGATGCGGCAGAAGTAAGAGAATGCAAACATGCTCAGGGCAATGGCACTGCCAGCAATGTTAGCCTCCCAAAAGAGGGTGGGAAGGCACAGGGGGAGTCCCAGGTCATGGCTCGCAATGGAGCTGGCCTGGCATAAAGGAGAGCACATCTTGCAAATGGGACACGGGCATAGAATGCGCTCCAAGAAGGATGTTCTCCAATGGGAGAACAGAATTTTACCTGCTGAGTCTGGCACTGGGTGAAATTGACTGATTAATTTACACTACTCTAATTGCACGGCTGTTTGTTAAGCAGTGTGGCCGTGAAAAATACTTACACGTGGGTGAGGGGTTTGCCAGTGATTCTGCACAGGGTCATGGGTCCAAACAATGGATCTGAATAGAATAGCATAGAACACAATTGCCGTTTAACTGCAGTACAGTTGGAATCCTAAAACGAATGGGATTTTGTAATTGACCATTACGAGCCTGATCCTGCAGTCCCTGACTCTGCCGGGGTAGCTTCATCGGCCTCCAAGGGACTGCTGGCGTGAGGGCGCGTTTTCAGATGCAGCCCCTAAGTCATTTATGCCAGGTAACTGCACAGTGCTGTGAGGCTGTTTCAGAGAATGAGCTGATCCTTGGCTCTTTCAGAGGCGGATTTGCATATAAACTAGCGGCGTGTTCGGTGACCAGCTCTTGCGAAACAAAGCTGGTGGACGTCCCTCTCGCTCTAAAAATCGGACTTTATTCTTCCAGGCCTGCGGCGATACAGCGCTTAATCCTGCCAGGCGCTGAGTGCTCCAGTGAGGTGCTGAAAGCCTTCCAATGCCCATTGGCTTCATTTAGGAGCTGAAGCGCTCAGCGGCAGAGCCCCCGGCCGCTTAACATTCCAAGGAGCAAATCGTCGCACGTTTTGAATTGTAAAGACTTTATATTGGTATGAACCTGATCAGCAAGTGCTTCCAACCCAGCCCAATACACTTCTCAGTTGAGAAGTTGGGGATTTCAAGCCAAAGGTTTCTGTGCATGAACCCGCTCTGAACTTAAAGCCCCTCTAGGTTCATCTATATACACGAGACAGGTGGGAAGATGAATCGATAGTTAGATGGATGGATTATAATGTGTTTTATATGATATATAGAAAATACTCTTGGAGTGCAGGGATGGCCAGTAGCAATCATTCTCGGAGGTAGGCGCCAGAGCAGTGAGTGATTTGTAAAGGTCAAACCCTTCAAGATATTTTTTTTCATATCTCATGCAATCCCATTTCAGATCTTCTCATCTATTTGTGTACACGTCTCTGACACACGTCTCATCTGGGAGGTGGAGAATGGAATTAAGGGTCCATGCTAGACAGATAAGGTTTGGGATAGAATAATCTCAGAAACATTCTTCATTACCAGCACTTACCCCCTGGATGCTGCCATGGTATTTTCCATAACTTTTTTATCACATTGCCTTTCACTGTTGTTTAATTAACCGGGGCAGCTCAAACTGTTTTACTTTCCAAGCAAGTATCCACATACTCGCCAGTTTGTTGTAAGGCTGCTGGTGCCGTCAGGCTACTTTCTTCCAATACCATTGGAGTTGTTATTTTTTTCATTTAGTTGCAGCTAAAAGATCAGAACATTGAGGGTCAGATCCTCAGCTGGTGGAAATCGATGTAGCTCCGACGATTTTAAGAGAGCAACAGCAATTCACATCTGCTGAAGATCTGATCCTAAATCTGGTTTCTGTAAAAGGGAAAAGGGTTGGCTTGAATCTGCTGGCACAGACAGCAGGTTCACACTACTGTCATTCCATTCACGTCAGTGGAGTTACTAGTGTAAGTTAGAATCAGGCCCAGAACTTTGCAATCAGATACGAAATACAGTAAAATTGTAAGTTAATTTCCTGTCCTTTCCAACCTTGACATTAATATAGTTTACATTTCCTTGGTGCCTTTAATCCTGAAAGATCACACAGTAGCTATGGGCCCAATGCTACAAACACGTAGCAATGTGAGTAACATTGCTCCCATGAGTAGCCTTGTTGATTTTAACGGGGCTATCCATGGGAGTAAAGTTACTCACATATACCAGTGCAATGTTGGGCCCTGAATCCCCAAATGCTTTGCAGACTATGGGCTTGCTCGCTAATCCTTAGAGGTGCTGAGCACGCTGGCCCAGATCCAGAAAAGCACTTAGGCACGTGCTTAACTTTAAGCACATGAGTAGTCCCCTGGGCTTCATTCCTGCTGGCCGCTGGAGAGCTGCCGTTTGCCCACTAGTGAAATGAAGCCGACTCTGTGGCGGTTGAATTGCACCCAGCAGTACCATACAACCATTTGGAACAGGAAGTGAAGGTGAATAATGCATCTGGTGGAAACCACAGGGTAGTTACCCAAACATTGGAATTGGTCTTTGGCTCTCAGTTAACACCCCAGTTCTTGCAAAATGCCATGAGACCTTTAATAACCACAAGTGATTTTTATAGTAATGACACCGACCTCTTATATAGCGATTTTCTTCAGTAGATCTCAAAGCGCTTCACAATCGTTATTATATTTCTCCTTGCAACACACCTGCGAGGTAGGGCTGTGCCATTATCCCCATTTTGCAGATGGGGAATTGAGGCACAAAGAGACTAAGTGACTTGCCCATGGTCACACAGAAAGTCTGTGGCAGAACATGGAATTCAACCTGGGCCTCACTATTAGCAATGAACATACACCCATAAAGCATCTGACAATACATTGTTTCCAAAGGCAAGTGCCTCGTGCCTTATTAATGGCTGGGGCATTGGTTCAGTGCTGTCTTAGCAGGCAGAGGGCTACCTGCTGAACCACCAACTCCACTTCATACAGCATCTGGGTGCTTCTGGAGGTCTCTTGAAAAGGCAGGATCCAAAGCCCACTGGAGTCAATGGGAATCTTTCCATCAATTTCAGTGGGCTCAGGATCAGATACCAAGCACTGACCTGGCTTGACCCTAATCTGCTGTGGGGTCCATGCTATTTGCTGTGCAACTTTCTGCCTCAATCTGCCTGTCCTGTACCCTCCTGATTAGTCTTTACCACGACATTGTGTGTTCACATAACTCCAAGTCTCCATTCGATGGATACCTCAAGCTGCAAGTTCTCCTAATTGTTCACAAGTCCGAAGTGGTTGGAGAGGACAGAGCTAGCTGTATTGAGGTGATCTATTCTGTGTTAACTGAGGCTATGTTGGGGGAATTGAGGCTTTGCTTGTACTTGAGCAGGGAAAGCTGCTAATTTCCACTTTGTGTATCTACTTCAGGCATGGAAATGACTAGTTGTTCACAAGTCTCAGAGGGGCAGCCGTGTTTGTCTGTATCCACAAAAACAACGAGGAGTCCGGTGGCACCTTAAATTTATTTGGGCATCAGCTTTCATGGGTAAAAAACCCCACTTCTTCAGATGCATGGAGTGAAAATTACAGATGCAGGCTTGTTACTTGTTCACGGGAAACTATAATAATTATTATACATTATTATAATCATCATCATCATACCTATTGCCTCTTATATAGCACTTTTCATTAGCAGATCTCAAAGGGTTGTTCCATGGAGGTCAGTAGCATTATACCCATTTTACATATAGACACTGAGGCACAGAGCAGTAAGAAGTGACTTGCCCAGCAGACTAGCTGGAGAGCTCGGAGTTTCCTGAGCCCCAGGTTAGTACTCTGTCCACTAGGCCACACTGCCTTCTTCTAAGCCTAATGGGATGTGGAGAATGAAGGCTTTTCCTCCTCCTAGGTTTCAAAGTGAAGCTTTGGGCAGAAAAGTGACTAGGTAGAAACGGCACCTTCCTACTTGGCCGATCCACTCCCCCTGTGCCTTCAAAGCTCTAACTAGTGTCTATAAAACTTTGGTTGATTTTTAAGGTCAAAAGGGACCCCTGAGATCATCTGCTCTGATGTCCTGCACAATTCAGGCCATAGGATTCCACCCAGAGATTTCTGCATTGAGTCCAACAACTTGGCCCTATACTGCTAGTTATCAGGCTGGTTGCAGCCCAGCTCTGGGTGAGGGAGCTGGATTCTGTTCTGTCTTGTGCATCATCAACATAATTATTAATCAAATTCCAATAATCTTCTTGTCCTCCCCTTCCTTTCCTGGCGCTTGTCACTCTCGCTCTTTGCGTCCTGTCTCAAATCAGTTTGCCAGCTGCTTGGGGCAGGGTCTGATTTTTTTTCTGTTGTGTCTGTACAGCACCTTGCACAATGGGGCCTCCGTCCCATCTGAGGCCTCTGGACATCATGGCAATAGAAATACGAATGAATGAGGCTGGGGAAGAAGAGGGTGGAAGAGACAGAGAGGGAAAGAGAAAATGGAGAGAGATGGAGTCAGTGAGAAATCAGCTGTCTCTCTTTTCCACCTTCCATTCCCAGGCGATCCTTCTACCTGCTCTAAATTAATTTCAAAGCCAGAGGGAGCAGAAAGGGGAGTGGGATGGGGGAAAGAACCTTAAAAAAAAATCACAATGCAGAGAAGCGTCTGTCCCCTGTCTAATTCCTGCGCTGGCCTGTAGCCGATGGTGCTGTGAAATATACAGCAGCAAGCTCTGACATTTCATTTCTGCAGAGAATTGAAAAAGGGCTTGCTGTAATTCATCGCTTCTTGTAACTCAAACCCTTTCTGACAGGAGTACCTGCACTGTCTTTTAACAGTGGCACCGCTGCTGCTGTAATTGGACATGAAAAATGATGTCGTGTTTGTACGTGCGGGGAAGATTCAGCTGGGGGCTGGGTGGGGCGAGTTGTGGGCTAGAGTGGGATGGCGGTTCTGGCTGGTATTTAAGGTGTCAGTATTAGCAATGCGGGGGATGGGAATGGCTGGGGGGCATCCGCCTGGGGACACGGGTATGCAGAAGTGTTAGCAGCACCTGCAGTGTAATCTCTCTGTTGGGACTGAAGCTGCAAGGTGCAAAGGATCATGGGAGACAGAAAGCTTTACTCAGAGTTGTACCCTGGGAGGTTATTTGTATGAACAAGGTAAAAACTCCCAAATCACCCGTCTGCCTGTTTACGTGTTTTATTTATTAGCGGGCCTGATGTTCCCCTCCTGTAATGGAGCCAGATCAAATGGGCATGGGAGTCAGAAAACAGCAGCACCCACAGAAGTCCCAACTCAGGTGGGGAAACTGAGGCACAGGGCACTGACGTGACTTGCCTGAGGACAGGGCAGAGCTGGGAATACTCCTTGAGTCTCCTGCATGGAGAAAGAGTTGGGAATAAAGCCTGCAATAAGGAGGATTGCACGGTGTGAGGTACGGCGGCCTGTAATATGCAGGTGTTCAGGTGCAATGTTTCTGGATGAGGAAAGATGGCCCAGTGGTTAGAGCGATCGCTTCAGGCCTGGGTTCAATTCCCTTTCCTCCCACAGACTTCTTGTGTGACCTTAGGCAAGTCACTTAGTCTCTCTGCGCCGCAGTCCCCATCTACAACAGAGCCCTGTCATGACAGCACCGCAGAGTGGGAGCCCAGAACAGCCAGTGCGGTCAGACTAGCCGATCGCTAGGGTCCCTTCTGGCCTTACACTCGAAGCATCTGTAAAAGGGGCATAAAAGCACTGCCCTCATTCACAGGGATTTGGTGAGGAGAAGTACACTGAAGATTGCGAGACACGCAGATGCTGTTTATTTGGGGCCATATAAGTACCCAAAACAGATGGCGTGTAAGAGGTCCTTTCTCGCCTTAAAATCAAAGAATCAGATCAAAGGGAGCCATTCTGCCTTTGAAACATGTAGCTGAATGAGTTTGGGATAAATCCATGTCTGTGGTGAGTTCACTGGTGAGATTAAATCATTTCTTTCACTAGTGTCTGCCCAACAAGGATCATCTAGAATACAGCGCCACAAACATTGCTGTAAACTAAAGCATGGGCAAAGGCGCATTGGACTCGTAGTATAAATAGGTCATTCCCATCCCTAGTTCTTGTGGTCCACTGATTCCATAAATGCTGCTGCTCTGTGTCATTAGAACATAAGAATGGCCACACTGGGTCAGAGCAATGGTCCATCTAGCCCAGGATCCTGTCTTCCGACAGTGGCCGGTGCCAGATGCTTCAGAGGGAATGAACAGAACAGGGCAATTTAGATCCACCCTCTGTCATCTAGCTTCCTGTTTTTATGTAGTTCCCTTTTTGAAGTTAAATGCTACTGTGGTGGGTTTCTTTGGTATTTCCCCCTCCCCCCCCTCCAAAGATGTTACATTCAATTATGTCCCGGTCACTAGTACTGAGCAGTTCAGCTGTATCACCTCTTGGACCAGATCCTGTGCTCCACTTAGGACTAAATCAAGAATTGTCCCTACCCTTGTGTGTTCCAGGACTCGCTGCTCCAAGGAGCAGACATTTATGGTGTCTAGACATTTTATCTCTGCATCCCGTCCTGAGGTGACATGTACCCAGTCAATACGGGGAGAGTTGAAATCCCCCATTATTGTGTTTTCTGCCTTGGTGGCCTCTCTAATCTCCCCCCATGCATTTCACAATCACTGTCACCATCCTGGTCAGGTGGTCGGTAGAATATTCCTGCTACTATACACCGATTGTTGAGGCATGAACTTTCCATCCATTGAGGTTCTGTGGTACAATTGGAGTCATCGGTATGCTTCCTTTCACATATAGTGCCACTCCCCAGCAAGTGCAACCTACTCTGTCATTCCCGTATAGTTGGTACCCTAGTATTATCGTCCCCATTGATTAGCCTCATTCCACCAAGTTTACATGATGCCTTTTATATCAGTATCCTCATATCATGCCAGGCACTCTAGTTCATCCATCTTAGTATTTAGACTTCTAGTGTTTGTATCTAAGCACTTGTACATGTTGTCAATGTTCAGCTGCTTGCCTTTGTGTGTTATACTTAAAGGGGACTTTTACATTTGATTGTTCCTCACTAGCTCCTATCAGTTCTTTACCAACTTCTTTCCTTTAGTCAGTAAACATTACGGTTTTGTTTTCTCCTGTGCTGGAGGTTTCTTTTCCTGCTCAGCACCATGATCCCTCTGCTGTTCAGCACGGCGAATCCCAGTTGAAATCTCATGTTTGATTAGGAGACAAAATTCCCCTGCCACTGTGCCCACTTCTGGTGCAGATCTGTTAAGAAGCCGGTTGCATCTCAAAGGATTTTTGCCTGGGAGGTGGGTGTTATCACTAAAAACACAGTAGCAACTGCCCAGGATGTTCTGGGGCAGGTGGAGAGGGGTGAAACGGAACCTGAATCTCATCTGTATCTTTGAAGGGAAATGTGACGGGCTAGTGAGATGTCTATGGAAAACTCTCTGGGTAACTCATCTGTGCTGTCTGATGGCTTCTGGCAGTCCCGTGGTTGCCTGAATGTTGTAGTGATGTCCTGCTGGTGCTTTATTCCTACATCCAATTTTACACTGATTACCCCTGGGCATCATTCCATTAACTTCAATGGAGTTAGTCCCCACTCACGCTAGTATAAGTGGGTGGAAAACCAGACCCATTTGGATCCTGTTGGATCAGATGCCAACTGGAGGTTCTCAGCTCATGCCCGTCTCTGTCATAGGCTAAATGGAAATGTCCGCTCTGATCATCTACAAACTTTGGAGAATCTCAGATCCAGGCTTCAAGGCACAGAGCATCTCCAACTGTAACCCGAGTGCACTGGGATGTGAGCCTAGAGGGCCACAAGATCTCCCCTGAAAAGCACCCCACACGTTCCAGTCCCATGGTCCCCTCTGCACATGGAGTGAAGCCACCTGACCCCCATGGAAGATGCTCCAGGAGGGCCCCACAGGGTGACCTGGGGGGATGGGAGTCAAAGGACCCAGGCTGCCACCCCTGTATCCCAACCCCTCTCAGTGCTCGGGGGGAGGCAGCTGATTATAAGTTAATAAAGCTGATTTAATATTCTCTTCCCCTTCTATTCCATGGGCTCCCCTCCTTTAGAGGGTTCATTGGACAGCTCTCTCGTGTACCCCATGTGCTAGCTGTGAGCGGACTCCATGTTTCTAAAACTAAACTGGCTCTCTAGTAAGACAGCTTATTGCAGAGGTGCTGCAAATGCAGGTAGCATTCCAGCCATGTGCACACAGACTGGCTTCCTGGGGCCCCCTCCAAACTCTTCCCTCCTGCAAACTGTGCTCCTTCCTCCGAGTTCATTGCAGGTTGTTACAACACAGAGAGCCAATGAAGTATATCTGCTGAAGGCACCATGCTCTTCAGGGGTCAACAAAGCCAACCAATAGGTGCAGAGACAAGGGAGCTCCATGAATATGCCTCTTGCCACCAGCAGACCCCCCTGAGATCCCTGGATTAGGATCTGCACCCTGACGTCCTCCCTAGAAAAGCCTGTCTGCATCTCTCTCCCCAGATAGACACTGCGTAGGAAACTCTGAGTGGTGCAGCTCTCTGAATTCCCTTTCCTCTAGGTAGGTTATTCCCCCATTAGGGAAGGGCCCCTCTGCCTTTATCCCCCCTCCTCTTTCCCTAAGCTGCCTCCCTGCTCCCAGACTTTCTCCACGAGAAGAAAGTTTTATGGATGGAGAGAGGAAACTCAATTATTTCCCTTTCAATGTGTCTCCCTATAATTGGTGTCTTTCATGTCAAGATGATCTCAATTTGTATTATGGGCTCCATGCACACAGCACTTTCTCTTTGCTCTATAAAGAAATTGTCAAGTGCATAAATCATAGTGCACATTAAATTACACTAGCCTTTTACTTATTAATTTCCCCAGTTTTTTCCCCTCCACTGGATGCTTCTTCCCTCCCTCTTTCTCTCCTATGCCCACTGCCTCTTCTCTCTCCCTCCCTTCCCCCCGCTCGATTGCCCGTTTTCAGAAAGTAGTGACCAGTGGGGTCAGTTTCGCTCGCCATTGTCCAGGACTCTAGCTATTTCCCTACACCCCTTGCAGTTGATCACATCAGACCCTTCTCCCAGGACGATGGGAAGGCGTTTTCACTCCGGCTGGCATGGCTCTCCAAGGGCCCACCGTTGAATTGACAGGTGTCTTTCCATTGATTTCAATGGGCTTTGGATCAGCCCCCACTGATGTTCAATCAGGTCTTCCTCCAGTGGCTAGCCACACAGACTGCAACAACTTACTCCCCTTAAAGCCAGTCTTGTACTTGTAGTAGAGGCCTGTGATTTGGTTGTTGAAGATCCTGGGCTCAGTCCCAGCTAATATATCAGTATATAGACCTGGCCAAGGTTACTCACAACTCCAAAACCAGAGAATGGCGAATGACAGAGTGAACCCCCATGGCCAAATTCGGCTGCTAGTTTTGCTGGTTCAAATCCCCTGACTTCACTGGCCTTGCGTGGGCACCAGAGTGGGCAGATATTGTCCTCTAGGGTCTAGAGGCACTGAGCTGCAAGACAGACCTCTCCTCTGTTGAATGTGAGTGTGATAATAACTGTAGTCTCTTTATGTCTAAGTACATTTCCCCCTCGAGACAACAATGCGGCAGGATCCTCTAGGCCCTCCATCATGTTAACCTACTTGTCAGCCACTTTGATAGCTTTTTAATACTAAATATGTTTGCGGAGCAATTAGAATAAATCTAGACAGTTATGAAATACTTTCCGAAAGCTGGGGGGGGTGGGAGGGGGGGGCAACTTTGCTGTTCAACCGAGATTAACCAAAAATTATGGGGGAGGGAATCAGCCCGGCTGGACTGCAGGGTAAAAGGAGACCAGGGTGGGTGAGAGGAAAGGGCTATGGAGGTCCTAAATATATAACTACTCAAGTCACTGGTGGGTGGAGTGGCAAGAATGGGGAGCTAAGATACAAACAAAGGAGCATGCTGTATATCCCTCTTACAAGGTCAGATGATTTAGCATTAACCTGTTTGATGCTAGCATTATCGCTCGCTCTCTCTCTATGCCACAGTCTGTGCAAGAGAGGAAGGAAGTGGCAGTGGCTGTTCTTTGCAGCGGAGCCTTTAGGAGGAATTCTGGCCATCTCAGAAATCGTCCTTTGTTCTCCCTGGGAGCAAAAAGCTACAGGAGCAGTCCTGCTACTATCACAGCATGTTGTTCTTCTCTGGGCCTGCCTGGGGACCTCTGCTGGCCAGGTGCAGGGTGTGCAGGGCTCACCTCAGCCCCCCCTCGGGCCTCCAGCAGCACCGCACCCTTCAGCCGCATGGTTGTTGGCCCCTGGTCGGGAAATAAGGGAGCGAGGGTTCCTTGCTCCGTCTCCCCACCCCACCCCTATTACTTCCTTCTCTAAACTGTTCTGCATTCTTGTTGCCTGCTCTTAAATAGCTACTGTGTTCTGCACATGCAGAAAACCCGGCTGCTAAAAGGTGCATGCTAAAAACCCAACGGCACGAGTAGGGGATCTGTGGGCTCCATTGTTAATTGCGCTTCTCTCTTTGTTTTTCCTTGCAGATGAACAGACCAATCCAGGTGAAGCCAGCGGACAGCGAAAGCCGAGGAGGTAGTTGACTACATTGCTCTCAGCCACTGCGCTAAGTTTAATTGTTGTCTCTGGCTTCTCTCAGGCAATGCGCTGATCAATTAGCAGCGTAATCACTGCCAAAGAAATTCCCTCTGCAGCAAAGATTCTCTTTATTAAATCTCCTTTCCTTCGTCTCACTTTCCTCATATTCAATTATTATTTGATTTTAAAAGGCAGGCAGGTGCCAGCGATTGCCTGGGAAACAAATAACTGCCTTGTTAAGAAATGAAGTATCAGGCACTGACTTATCAAAGTTTAACGGCATTGACAGCACCTCGTCTCTTGCAGACTATGTGGTGCCAGTAGGCCAAACTGCAGTGATGGTTCAGTTGGGTTAGAACTCGGGGGGTGTTTTACTGTGTCTCCAGCCCTCAGGTTTCACTGTGGTGACTAAACGTGGATTGAAGCTTCTCTGCCTTTGGAGAAAGCAAACTTGCTCTAGGATATTTCCATCACCTGTACCCGTATAGCCCGATGAACATACCATATTAACTACATTCTCATCTCAGCGACACAGAGTTGCTCTGGATTTGCACACAAGTAACTGAGATCAGAATCTGCACCCCACATCCCCGTATCCATATGCCTAGCGAGACAGATGTTGAAGCCTCTTATTTAGTGACCACTCAATGGGTCACCCCAAGTGAGCTGCCTCCATTAGGTGGTTTTCAAACAAAATTGTGTTGGAAAGCGTGGAGATGCTTCACCGGGCTTCCCTGAAACAGGATGTTGTCTGTCAGATGTGGTCCCAGCACAGATTTCATTGTATCCAGGAGGTTTATGTAGGCCAAGGACTCTGTTATTCAGTATTATTTATTTATCAGATTCTATGGAGTGGTTACATCTCTATGTTTCTATCTACATGGTGGTTTCTTCCTGCTCCAGTGAAATCCCTTCCTATTCCTTTGATTGAAATACGAGGTTGGTATTGTTGATCACACTACCGATAAGGGTGTCAAAGACAGCTTGCATAGTGCATGCTAGTGATTATAGAATCTGTATCGGTGTCTGAATAGGCCAGAGTTTTCTGTTAATAATAATCTGGTTCTGCTCAGGGTTAAAACTCTTTGGGCCCCTTTTCATTAATGTGAATTGCATCTTTCTATGGGCAACGGTTGAATTATCCAACAACAGTTGTCTTGAGTGCGTGAAGCAAATCACAATAAAAGAACAGAAGTGATATTCTTTTTAGTCAAAAGATTGGGAGATCCAGTGGTTTGATCAAATTTAACCAGAGGCTGAAATTCACCGGTGTCTGGATTCAATTGGAAGGTATAGATGAAGACGTGGGATTATGAAAGGGTGGAACTGGTGGATTGACAGAGATTCCATAAGGTGGTTATTCAGTGTAATTGTGTAGGGTGGGGGTCTCTGGAATAGCTCCTCTACTATGTAATCAAATTCAGGGATCAACCTTGCACTATTGGAGTCTGACGGGCTACTCATATGAACAAAGCAAGATTTGGGAATGGCATGTTCCAATGGTATCGATTAGGAATGATCGTGTCACGTTTCCATCATTCAGCAAAGGCAAATTTAAAAACCATGGCTCAGATCCTCAGCTAGTGTAGAACAATGGAATTCCATGGTTTTCAACGGAGACACGTCGATTTATGCCCCAGCTGACGATCTGGGCCCATATCTCCGTCTGAATCGGCATGCCCAGGGCACTTGTCAAATGATGACCCCCCTAGGTCAGCTGCCTTGCAGACAGCTGGGGCCAGATGCACATTCCGGCAGAGCCCATGATGACAGCATGTATGAAGGGGTGGTCTTTTGTCTGCTTAATTAGACACACCAAAAAATAATAATTAGGCCAGCCAGTTTGCTTAGTGCCTCCAAATCACTCCCTTTTATGCAGATCGCTAATAGCAGACACGTGCCTGGCTTTCTAGAATGGATTTTAAGCCTCTCTTGCCAGCAGCTGCTTTCAGGAAGGTGGGTTTGAACTGCAAAGCGCATCAGTGGCTGTTTAAATCATCTTTACCCATCACACCGACAATCGCCTCCCCGCTGTATTTTAGCTAATTATCTCCCCTCTCCCACCCACTCTCCTTGTTTATTGCGTCTCTCTGCCAGGATCATAAGACGGGGCCCAAGCGTTTGGCATTGAAATGAAAGCCACGTTGTCTCAATTCCCCCCTGACGAGCTGCTTCTGGGCTAGGGAAGTTGCAGGACAGCATGACTCAAGGGCAACTATGGGAAAAAAGAACAATTGGCACCCAAGGGAGGCATTGTGTGAAAACTTACCCTCCTTGTGAGCCCACTGGTTAAAGCAGGCACAGCAAGCAGAATGCTAAAGAGGAGTCCGTGTATCTTAGGAGCACATCAAAAGACATCATTAGGGCGGCAAGATAAAGGTCAACTTCAGCAACAAAGAAACTTAAGTTGTAGCTATTATACGCAGCTCGCGTGTCCTGTTTGAGGAGCAGAGGGACTGGCTCTAACCCACAGCTGTATAGCAAAAGCCCCTGGCTTTCCCAAAGTCCACCAGATACATGACACTCCTTTTCCCCCCACCTCTGGGGAAGTGTTTGGTGCCCTGTCACAGCATTACAGGGAGAACCAAGTGCTGTTTTACCAGGTAGTTGAAGGTGATCCCTGTGAAATGAGGTCTTGTCCGCTGTTGTGATGGACACATGAGTTCAGATCAAATAAGAAGCCTCAGATTTCCCCCAAACCTTCACCCCAACATTGAAACAAATCTGAACCCAGAATCTACTCTGAGAGAGGAAGAAGTCTGGTTCGTAACGTACTGCATCGGTTTTGCCTCTTTGTTTTGTTTTCCTTTATTTGGATGTGTTCAAAAACACTCCCATTAAAATATTTTGGTGTCTGGTTTGGAAGATGACAGCACTTTTCAGTACTCTTTGTTATTTTCATTAGCCTAAGTGCCCATCGAATTAGAAATACTTGATTTTTTTTAATTCTATTTTTCTTGGGAAAGCAATGGTTTAAAATTAGAGGGGAAAAGTGTTTTGCAAATTTCACAAGAGTTTTCCTGACATTCAGAATTTAATAGAGAGTGGAATCCTTTCGATAGAATTCTTAATGAGGGGTCAAATAACTTATTGAAAGATTCTCATTTTTATTACATTCTCTATCAGGTTTTATCCAGGGTAAAATCAATAGGTCTCTGTAGGAAATTAGTCGGGCTACACATTATTCTAAAAACTTAGCACAAAACTCTGGTTTCATAGAAGTCAATTGCAAAACTCACCTTTACAGCCGTGATGTCATGATTTCACCCCTATAATAGAGATTGTAATAGGAGATCATCACCATAGCTTAAGTAATTCTCCAGAGAAAGGGTATAATTACTTGCTAAGTTCTGTCATTGTGAAAACATCCCTATTGAAGTGTTAGCATTTTCTATTCATTTCTATGGGACTTTTCTGTTAAGACAGGAGATTGTGGCTCCTAACCCCATATTCAGGCCTAAAGAAAAGTGGCAAAGTTAACCAGAGTTTTCCAAATCTCAGGAAAGGTTTTAGGTTTGGTAAGTGATTTGGGGCAAAAGTTTTGAATCAGTTCTTATTTTATCCTGAACACACATGCACACGCACACGCACACACGCACACACACACACGCACGCGCACGCACACACACACACACACCATCTCTAGCACTGACTAGACACTTTGGCGGCAGCACTTGCAGTTAACTTGGAATAAACCCAGCCTCTAGATTCCCCTGGCTTGTATTGGGCAAAAGATTTTTAAACACAAAGGACTCTTCTTCCACTCCAGTTGCTCTGTTAGTGAGGTTTAGATGGATTGTTCCCTCCCAGAGCCAACAGAGAGGATCCATATAGAAAGACATGCTAAGAGATAGATACACAGTGTGATACACTGACCCAATGTTAATCTCTGAATGAAAAGACCCTGGGAGTGAAGTCGGGAGATCTCCCGGGCCTTATGTAAGATTCCCAGGAAATTGCTAGACTAAACAAAACAAAAAGCATGTTAAATAAAGTCCAAAGGTGGTTGAGAGTTGAAAGGTAGCAATGCCCTGCAGAGAGGGATTAGAGGGTTTTGCAAGAGAGTCTCCATTTAATTCCATTACAGTGTTTTCTGCACGCAAGGCATCACAAAACAAAAATGCCCCCCCCCCCTTCTCTCTCTTTCTCTCTGGCTTTCCCGGATGAAAGATGTGATGGCAGCTGCTGTAAAGTTTTCCTTGTCATGAATTTCCGATGACTTGCATGATTTCATTATTTGGAGAGGCAAATGCCCCTCTAATCCGAATGGTTTCCCTGTAAACAGCTGCTGGAAAATAGAGGGGTGTGTGTGGGGGGGGGGGCGTAGATTCCTTTCCATAAACTAGTTTTAAAGCAGCCTTGTTATGAACTATTTAGTTTTCCTTATACACCTCTACCCCGATATAACGCGACCCGATATAACACGAATTTGGATAGAACGCGGTAAAGCAGCGCTCCCGGGGAGGCGGGGGGGGGCTGCGCACTCCTGTGGATCAAAGCAAGTTCGATATAACGCGGTTTCACCTATAATGCGGTAAGATTTTTTGGCTCCCGAGGACAGCGTTATATCGAGGTAGAGGTGTACTTGGTTCTGATTCATCCTACTTCTTGGGTGAGATGTCTTTACAGCTACCCATGGTTTGACGCTCTTTCAAGGTAAGCAGTACAGTTTTGAGCACGCAGGTGGAATATTACCGTAACATTAAAGAATCATTTCCACTGGTCTGTGCAATTTCACCCATGGATCTCAAAGCGCTGGGCAAACCTTATGGACCTGATTTCCCCGTGCCTTGAAATGGGGGATAAAGAGGAGGAAATCTCAGGGCAAATCTTCTGTTCTGTTGAGGGTGGGTGGTGCCTATGTGCATCTTCCCACTGGACTTCCTTAAAGAGAAGCCACCTTGCAAGCTGGGTAGGGGGCTGTGGAAGTGTCACCATTGCTCCATAACGCCAGTGGTCACAGAGGGGCAAGCCTTCCAGTTCTGACTCCTTTCCTAGACTGACCACTCCCTCCTCTCACACTGATCCCCGGACTCACGCAGAGCCATCTGGGGGAAGAGAGGCAGCTCTGACGCGGGAGCCAGCTACGCCCCCTTTTCATGCATGATGAGGGAGATCCATGCTGAGCAGATCTCAAGGGATTGATGGGGGCCATTGTTAACTCTCATGACACCCCCATGAGCTCAGTAAGAGTCATCACAGTCCTTTTACACCTAGAGAAACTGAGGCACAGTGTTACTTGCCTATGGTCATCCAGTGAGTTAGGGCCTCCCTGGCTCTTGCTCTAACCACTAGACATGACTTTCATTGAGGACCAATATTACCATCAGCTTTGTACATGTATGAAGAACTGGTAATAGCTCCGGGGCTGGTAATCAGGACTCCTGGGTTCCATGCCTGCTTTTGCCACCCACTTCCTGTCTGACCTTGGACACGTAACATCCCTGGTCCTCAATTTGCCCCGGATCCTCATCACAGGCTATATCAGTTTAAACAAAATCTCATTGACTCTCTTACGCTCACTGCTTTGAAAGATGATTTCCAGTTCTTTGCGAACGACATGAACTTTTCCCCATACGTCTCCTCCTGACATTTGCCCCAAACAAGACTTTCCTACAGGAGGAAGCAAAAAAAGAAAAAGAAAAGTCCAAACCCAAACATCTATTAATTGCATATTCAATATTAAACAATAACATGGTGCTGAGTTGCAGTATCACTGCATGATGGGGAGAAAACAAGACAAAGAAAAGGCTATTTAAAAATAATCTAATAGGCTGCTTAAAGAAATCCAGTGGGATGAAGGGAGAAGGTAAAATAATGAGTCACAGGGGGAAAGGAGCCTGATCCTAGACTCTGGGTGCGATTCCGTGGGCAGCAATCTGGTCTCTAGTGTAGGGCATGTGCCAAGCCCCATTTGCAGCGTGGGGACAGTGGGGAGAGCACTAATGGGGATTGTGGCAGTGCTGGAGCTGTCACTCTGCAGAGAGTTTAAACCAAGGTCTCTGCCCTCAGTGTTTGGCAGCTGTTGAGTGCTGTGACGGGCCATCGGGTTTTTCAGCCACATTATCCCGTAGTGCTTCACAAAGGAGGTACAGAGAGGCTAAGTGACTTGCCCAAGTCACTCAAAGGCTCTGTGGACACTGCCGTTGGGAGGTGTGAGGACATCGCGTGTAGACACACCCAAACTAGTTTGATTTAGTGAGATCAAAGCTAGCTCAATTAACAACAGCAGTGAAACTGCGGCGGCATGACCCTGAGTGAGCAGGGCTAGCCCATGCTGCCTCTAGGGTGACCAGATGAGAGGAAGAAAATATCGGGACACCGGGGGGGAAAAAAAAAAAAAAAAAAAACTGCCGGGACAAACAGCTAAAAATCAGGACAGTCTGGTCACCCTAGCTGCCACCCATGCTGCCGTGGTTTCACTGCTATTGCTACTAGATCAGAATTAGCTGGGGATATGTCTACATGTGCCGCAATCAGGCCTCCCCGTTGCAATGTAGACATAGCCAAAGGTAGAACCAGGATGAGACCCTAGATTGCTTGATCATGCCACTAAAAATGACTGAACCTTCTGGATCTGAAACTCACTGAAATCAAAGGGAATCTTTCCTTTGATGTCATTGAGCTATGGAGGAGACTCGCTTTGCCTAAGAGAAGTTAGAGATTCTGTGGTATTTTCCCAGGATGCTTCTGGATGATTCTTTTTGGTGCCTCCACAGTCGCCTCTCTGCCAGTTAAAACGTCACGTGTGTGTCTGAGATAGCGGTCCCTGAAAAGCGTTATATGCAGAGCTCTTATATGTTGATGCAGTTTGGATTATTGTAATGGTCAGTGTATTACATTCCACCCTAACCTATCAAGCTATGTCTCCGGACACAGCAGTTTTGTTCATATTGGGTGCATTCTATCACCACGGAAACTGATAGATCGATTCCTACCAATGGTAACAGGTTTCAGAGTGGTAGCCTTGTTAGTCTGTATCAGCAAAAACAACGAGGAGTCCTTGTGGCACCTACTAACACCTTTATTTGGGCATAAGCTTTCGTGGGCTGTATTTTCACTCCATGCATCTGATGAAGTGGGTTTTAGCGCACAAAAGCTTATGCCCAAATAAATTTGTTAGTGTCTAAGGTGCCACAAGGACTCCTCGTTGTTTTTAACAATGGTGACTGGATCAGACCCATAGCACATATGTGTCTGTACATTAAATTTATGTGTACTAAGGAGTGTATTTTTTTAACCAAATAGTAAAGGAATAAAAACATTTTTTCATGAATTTTAAGTAGCTTTATAAGAGGGCACATAGGGTATGTCTACATTGCAATTATACACCAGTGGCTGGCCCATGTCAGCTGAGGGGCTCCGGCTAAGGGACTGTTTAATTGCGGTGTAGACGTTTGAGATCAACCTGCAGCCCAAACTCTGGGGCCCTCCCACCTCCCAGGGTCCTGGAACCTCGGCTCCAGCCCAAGCCTGAACATCTAGACTGCAATTAAAAAGCCCCCCTTAACCCGAGCCCCGCGAGCTCGAGTCAGCTGGCACGGGTCAGCAGTGGGTTTTTAATTGCAGGGTAGACACACCCTCAGTCTGCATAAGAGAACTTATGGAGGCAGCATGGTCCCAGGTATCACATGCTCAAGAGAGCAGGATCCTATTCCCGGCTCTGCCACTGACTTGCTGAGTGACCTTCAGCAAGTCACGTAACCTCCCACCCTGTGCATTTCTGGTCTATTTCGATTATAATTTTTTGATGGGTAGGGACTGCCTCATACTTCATGGATGCACAGCTCCCAGCACCATGGGGTTGGCGGAAGCATTTAGGTGTTACCATAATACAAATAATAATGAAAATAATGGGCATGGGACTAGGACTTAGGGACTGTAAATGGCCAGCTTTTCAGATGTGCAGAGCAATGTGGGCCAGCAATTCAGACAGTGACATTTGAGGTCTTTTTAACAATAGGACAATAACAAACTACCAGGGGGGAAAAAACAAAGGTTCAAGTGAAAAAAATATAACCTTATAAAATTCCACCTCTGTAAACACAACTCAACACCATAGTTGAACTTGGGGACACATTACAATCCTGGTAACTTTGTAATGTAAAGGTTGCTTGTCAATGAGTTATTATACGGCATTAATAATGCATTTATAGACATGTTCCACAATTAATTTGCAAAGTATTTATGGCACAGAACAGTTAGAATGCATTAGTATAATCACGCCAAGTACATTGGCTTTATTGCAAGGGCTTTGCTCATCATTCTAATTGGCTTGTTATTACACAGAGATGTAATAACCCCTCTCTGCATAGTTGTTTATAGCACATCAATAGCAAACGCATTCCCTTTATTGGAAGTGATGTGTGTTTTATTATAATATAGCCAAATAAGTGCAATCCTTGTAGATGAATGAGGTTGCTAATGAATTGGCTCCCCAAACAGTTGAAAAAGCAAACCTGTTATTATATATTTTGCTATCTGAGGTATAATTGTAGTTATGGTTACAGCAGTCTTCCTTTAAAAATGAAAAGGCACAATGGAGCTTTTTTTCTTTTTCTTTTCAGTGCTCAAGAGAGAGGGTTTGTTTGGCTCTTCCTTGTAATTTACAAATACAAGACTAGGGTTGACATTTTCAAAGCATCTTCATAGGAACTGGGTCATTTAGGCAGCTTTGAAACGCCTATCCTATATATGTATATCTACCATTAATGTATTATTTTATACCTGCACAAGATGTGGTGATCCACAGTGAGAGATAGAATCCAGGATCTCTAATCTTCAAAATACAACTTGTGACTTGAGCTGAAGGAGAATCTCTGTTAGCTTTAGTAGTGTTGGGGCTCATAGCCTTTGTGGTTCACCAGCCACTAGGGGGTGATACAACCACAAACACTACAGCAGACCTGACATTCCACTTAATAAGGGGCAGAAATGCAGATACACAGTTCCTGTGTTACACTTTCTCACATAGTGTCTCCTTCATTACCATGGTATAAACCACACCTGTAGAACTAGTAGAAAAATGCTATACATTTTCCATTAACAAAAATGAATGACATGAAAGATCAGCGTTCCATCCAAAACTTCTGCAGTATTTTTTGATTTGTCAACTAAAATGACAGTTTTTGAAAACTGAAAAAAATCTGTTTTTTCATTAATCATTTTCAGTTCTATTTTTTCATCAAAAAATTGGAAAATGTTTACTTTGAACATCTTCTGCAAGAATTTTTTTTACAGTTTAAAAAAAGCCATTTTTCATCCACAAAATATTTTGGTAAATATAATTTTCACCAGCAGCATGAAGCTATCATCTCCAATGGGTGGTCATATTAAAACTTTTGAAAACAAAGTTCAGGAAAGAGAAAGCTTTTTTAAAAAAACTGTTTTTAAAAGATGACCAAATGTTGTTTTACTTTTGTGTATTATTTATTTTGGGGTAGCTATTTAAAGTAAATCTTTAATTTACTTAAGAGTCAATTTCTTTTTTTTTCTGAGCATGAATATGGAATACATAGCACTCTCCTTTCTACACATAAGCTGAATACATTCATTAAAACAGGAACAATTTGGAAACAGTAGCATATTCACTGAAAAAGTCAGCTTTTTGCGCGGAAGGATTTTTAAGTAATGAATGCCCCATATTTGCCCTCGGGAGCTATGTTTATGCCTAACCCATTCACTAATCAATGTGGATAATATTGTTGAACTCTATGCAAAGCAAACTTTGTGCACCGTCTTGGAGAACAAACCAGTTTGATGGTGGGCTGATTTCTTGTAGATGACACAGCAGAGGGTGTGGAGTAATTCTACGCATGCACATCCAAAGGTGACACAAGCAGTTCCATCATCTCCCAAGAAGATATCTTAGCTCTCAAAATGACTATCCATTTTGACTTTGGATCCATGTTTCTAAAAAAGGACCCACCAAGCGAAGCATTAATAATGGGGTTCTAATTCCTTCAGGAAGCTCTAGTGAAGCACTCATGCTTCTCTCTCGCAGTTGATATCACCAGGCCCCCACAACTGAATTATAGCCCCTGTCATTCATAGCTGCTTGGTTTTGACTCTATATGTAATCCATGTTTCCTCCTTGGCATATATATGGCTTCCCGTAACTCATCAGGGAAACTGACCTTACAGAGCCTTTGTCAGTATAGCTTTGCCAGCAGAGCCCCCTACTGGAGATGCAGTGTAAGCTGACAGTAGCAGTTCTGTTGCCATAGCTACACCACCTCCCAGAACGACATTAGCTAAGCCGACAGAAACTCTCTTCAGTCGGCCTAGTTGTGTCCACAATAGGGGTTCTGCTGGTATCACTATGTTGGCTAAGGTGTGTGATTTTTTTTCCTCACATACTTCTCCGACACAGCTATGCCAGCAAAATGTTGTAGTGCAGTCTAAGCCTCAGATCCAGTATCTGACTTAGCTAAGTAGCCGGCACTTTGTGCATGCTCTGGAAGCACCATCCTGTTCTTTGCTAGGTAGGTTTGACAATGATGTGAGTTTAACATGGACATCGTTAAAGAAGGGCCTGAACCCAGATCCCGAGTCTGAAAGTAACACCCTGGCTTAGCGCGCATGGTTATGTCTCCCTCTAGTGCCTTGCTCCTATGACTCTAAAAGCCTGATGCTCACAGCTAATAAAGTTAAAGTCAAGTACTAAGGAGCATGTGCTTTTGGACCCTGATTCAGTAACGTACTTAAGCATGGGCCTGACTTTAAGCACCTGAGTAGTCTCACTGAAGTCAATGGGACCACTCACAGGCTTACAGTTAGGCTCGNCCCCCCCATGGTCTGCACTGCAGATCTCAGTTGCTCTATAATTTGCAGCGTGTATGTGAACTCATTTTGGGGCAGATTTTTAGAATTTATCCCTCCTAGCTCCTTGATAAATTGGATAGCTTTATGAGCAACATGTGTTACTTTTACCCAAAGACAGTGTGGCCTTTACAGATCCCTAATGCACTGGGAATCATGAAACCGGGGTTCTTATTCCTGCTTCTGTCACAGGCCTGCTGGGTGCCTCTGGACAAGTGACTTCTTTCTGTGCCTCAGTATCCCCACCATTAGAATGAAGATAACGATACTGATCTGTGTGAAGTGCTTTGAGATCTGCAGATGGTCCACAGCTTTAAAAAGCAGGTAGGGAATAAGTTAGGTTAGCCTTACCCGTTCTTACTGCCAATACAAATTCATTGAGTGAGCTAGGTATCATTAGAGACATTGAGTTCTTGACACAAGGAATCACATGTTGTTTATCAGAAATGCTCAGCTGTGTTACTTACAAAGCACCTTGCATTATCCAAGCTGAAAAAAATCATAATAATCATATTTATTTTCACTATCAATGCTTTTATGTAGTGATGTGTAATTTTTGCATCCCATTCAGCTTGAGCAATGAAAGTAAACTGGTCAGTTTCCCTTTAAAGTCAGTTGCAATTTCTTTTTTTTTTTTTTTCTGTTCCATTATTTTTAATGTCTTACACCACGTTGTCACTTTGGAAATGTAAAATCACAGTAACTCCAGTGGGAGCTGCTGCTGGCATAGCTGAGACTAGAATATAGCCCAGTGGAACTACTCAGATAAGTAAAGTTACTCACATGCATCAGGACTGAGCCCTTAGTGGGGTTTTTTTTGTAGCGCTGAATGGTTTTTGTAGGAATGCACGACCTGCACAGTTCCTCCTGCCCATGAAAATGTTGTCTAACTGGTAATTAATTCCCCAAATCTTTATTTTATCCATCTCATGAGTCACTGAAGAACGGCCAGATGCATTGATTATAAACCACAAACACTGAAGCTTGCAAGTAGCCATTCAATTAAGTTGAAATTACGCTGCCACAATGTAAGACACATTTGATTTGTTTCTCCTGATGCTCATTATTTTATTTTATTTTAAGTATGGATAACAAGGACAAGGGCTGGGAGACCAGCTCAGGTATCCCAGCCAGATGGAATGAAAATGATGTGATTTAAATAAGGCCTCATTAGAGATGGGTCTAAACCAGGCTACTATCCCCATGCTCTGCATCAGAATTATTGTTATATATTACTTGTATTACAGTAATGTCTAGCAGCCCCAGTCATGGAGCAGGACCCTATTGTGTAAGGCGCTGTACAGACACAGAACAAAAAGATGGTCTTTGCCTTAAAGAGTTTACAATCTAAGTCTAAGAAAAGAAACAATAGGTGGAGATGGACAGATGAGGGAACACAAGGAGACAGTGAGTCAGGAACGGTCAGTGGGAGAGGCAGTGGTCTCAACACACCATGTACCTAGCCTTTGTCATGTTTGTGTAGGTGTCATGGCAAAGGAGGGTTTTAAGAAGGGCTGTGAAGGAGGATACTGAGGCAGTGTAGTGGATATTTACAGAGAGTTCCACTCAAGTGTGAGGACTGGAGCAGCTTGGGCGAAGGCACAAAATACAAGAACACCTTAGAACGATGGCGAAGTTCAAATCCTGATCCAAATGTGGTCATTTTCCCCATGTCTGTGATGAGCTGAATTTATCCCTCTCCCCTGGAATATTTGGCTCAAGCTCTTGAACTAAACCTGGGATCAAGGACCTGTCTCTAGACATTATAGGAAGCCTGATTTTTGATTAGAGAGGCTGGAGAGATGGTTTGGCTCAGGCAAGAACTGAGTGGGAACTTCCAGCACCACCAGTCCGGAACAAAAATGTTTCTTGAAGTTCAAAGCAGTTTGGTTTCCTCCACATTTGTGTTCACATGACTCTGTGCTTTCTGCTCTTGGCCAGGACTATAAGTGGATGGAATATCCATCCTTAGAGGTTTTTAAGGCCTGGCTTGACAAAGCCTTGGCTGTGATGATTTAGTTGGGGTTGGTCCTGCTTTGAGCAGGGGGTTGGACTAGATGACCTCCTGAGGTCTCTTCCAACCCTAATCGTCTATGATTCTAAGTGGAAGGGCCAGAACATTGCTATTCTCTGTACTTCTGGCTGGACTGGAGGAACACAAAAATCCTAGATTAATAGTTTTTAAGGCCAGAAGGAATCTGTAGATCAGTGTTTCTCAACCGGTCCCTGAGATCTCCCTGAGACAGTTTAGGAAGGCAGCAAGCCGGTTCCTGGTATCAAAAATGTTGAGAAACACTGTTGTAGATCATCTAGTCAGACTTCCTGCATTACATAGTCAAATTTGCATTTGACTGAAGCACAAGGAAATCTAGCTAGAAAACTACTCTTTTGAGGTTTCCTGCTCAACTAGGAGATCACATAGTTTGAAATAAGTTTGGATGAACTTCAGCTGAAATTTGCTTGCTTCTCTGAACCATCTCTCGAAAGCTTTTCCTCACACTCATCACACCTAGCACATATTTTGATTAATCACGAGCCATTTTAGTGATGAAAACTGAATAACACTTAGAGCCGGTAGCATTTTTTCCCTCCAAATCTTTTTTTGGTCAAAATTTATCCAGGTTTTCATAAAACAAACAAACAAAAAAAGCCCAGAAAGTGAAAACAGGAATATGTTTTCAGTGAAAATTGTGAGTTTCCAGTGTAAATATTCAGGTTTGGGGTTTCAGCCATCATTCAAAATGTTTGGTTTTTAGTTTTCAAAAACTGAACGTTTCATCAAAAATTATTCTCGAAAACCAACATTTTTTTTTCAGTTTCAGTTTTTCATCAAATAAGCAAAAATAATTTTTCAGGGGAAATTTAAAACCCAACATTTTCCAGAAGTTCCTGTGAAAAATAATTGGTATTTTTCCACCGGCCCTAATAATAATCCTTTGTCCTTCCCATCTGATGATCTCAAAGGGCTTTACAGACACTGGTGAATTAAACTCCACAATACCCTTATATGCTAGGGAAGGGAAGTGTTATTCCCATTTTATAGATAGGAAAACTAAGGTACAGACATATTAAGGGACTTCTCTATGGTTACACAGGAAGTCTGTGGGCAGAGCAGAAAATACAACCCAGATCTCTTGTCTCCCACTCTTGTGCCTTAAACATAGAACCATTCTTTTTTCCCCTGCCCTCCATAGAATGGCACTGTTACTATATTAAGAGAACTGACACCTTCTCGACACCACCAGAGTGTTTAAAATTGGTGAACAGACAATGTAGGGACAATTCTATTTGCTAAGCAAACCAGCAGGTCTTTTTGATCTCTAATTTCTATGATTCTTCTGACGCCAACCAAAGAAAGTGGTGGAAATGTATGAATAATGGCTGATATGATCCACCACTATAAATGCTCTTGGCTTTGTAGCACTATAGCAGGTCAACACAGATCAAGAATAGGGCTAGGTAGCAGTAGGGGTGTCCGGTGTGGGCTGCTGTGTTAAAGCTAACCTGGACAAAGCACCAGAAAATGTACTGTAGGGGAATAATCCTGTGCTGGGATATGGGGACAGACAGAGGATGTTTTTTTCCATGTCTAATATATGTGATTTTTATGAATCTCCATGAATATAGCAACTCCACTGAACCCTGATCTCTATATCTGCATGCATCAGTTTACGCAGTTCGTTCTGCATGCTCAAAAGCTAACGACACAGATGTGCTTACCCTCACTCCACTTGCCAATGATCACATCTGGGCAGTGCTTTTCCTGCCTCCCAGAAGGTTCGTTTACAAACTCAGCTGAGGCAGGTGTGCTGTCCCCATCACCTCCCACTGCAATTTCTGGCCAAGGTTAGCCTGGGCCCACAGAGGCAGAAAGGAACCACGGCGAAGAAATCCTGCATCGCATTGAGCTCTACCTGGCCATCTAACCAGGAAAGGCTTCATTTCTCAGACATTAGTAACACATTGACCTTTAACAACATCACAAGCCTTCACTCTCTTTAAAGCATTATATTTTTCCTTGGGGAAAAAGCGCGTCGCTAAGGGTTGAAATCAGCAGTGGATCATAAGGCTGGCTATGCTATTCAATTGCCCTGACTGATTTAGGATCCAGTTATGTCTAGCCTTTTTTAAAAAATCTCAAATCTAAAAAAAGAAGTGACCAGGCTGGCAGTGACATGTGATTAACAGATTGCACCTTTAGAAAGGAGTGAGCAGAAGGGGATTAGCTTTGCAGCCTATTATTTATTAATTACAGGCAGACACCTTATTTATATCAATGCTGATGACATTAATCCATGCCCATGCTTTTGGAGTGCATTATCCATGGGGGGAGGGATAGCTCAGTGGTTTGAACATTGGCCTGCTAAACCCAGGGTTGTGAGTTCAATCCTTGAGGGGGCCACTTAGGGATCTGGGGCAAAATTGGTCCTGCTAGTGAAGGCAGGGGGCTGGACTCGATGACCCTTTGTGGTCCCTTCTAGCTCTATGAGATAGGTATATCTCCATATATATAAAAAAAATCCATCCGGTCTCCTAGCGTCGTAATGATCTTGATTAAGCTGTTGCATGACTTGGTGCTATTCTTACCTTTCTACCTCACCTTCCCTTCACTATGACTCACGAAGGAGGATGGCCTAGTGTTTCGGGAACTTACCTTGGACTTTACCACATACTTCTTGTGTGACTGAAAAAGGGGAAACTTCCCTACCTCACAGGGGTGTTGTCAGGATAAGGACTCTGAGATGCTGTGGAAATGGAAGCCATATAAGTACCTTAGATAGACAAGATTGAGCTACCAAAACTTATCCCTGTCCACTTCTCTACTTTGTATACAGAGAAGTTAGCCTCTCTGATTCATGGCAGATAGCTCTATCAGAGATTACCCAATATCCATTTCATCTGGGACATGGAAACCCAGCTCAGGATTCATAAGAATAATTATTTTTGGCTTGCGTGCCAAGAAACACGCTAGGTAGCTCAGAAACCATGTCAAAATGCACGTCCTGACCTGTGATCTAAATCGAACCCAATGCAACAAGCGTGAGTCACAAGCAATCAAGTGGAGAGAGGAGGGACCAGAGAAATCGACCCAATTTGGCCAAGAACCCAAACCGTCAGTGCGAATGTGCCTTGCGTTGGGACATTGGTGAAGGATCGTGTGTCACTAGTGTCTGCAGAATGATGCCTGGGGATTACTGCAATAGCAGGAGACTGGACTTGATGACCCAGCAGCTCCCTTCCAGTCCTATGTACTTATGAAGTGTTTTCTGTACATTCGTACAGCACCTAGCGCAATGGTGCTCTGGTGCTAGTTGGGGACTCTAGGCGCGATTGTAATACACATAATAACAATAAGGGGGAAAGAAGGGAAAGGGAACAATATTACGGCCAAGTCCTTGTTGTCTTATCAAGTGACTCAGAAGGCATGGATGCAGCTTGATTGGTCTATTAGAAGAGGGACGGGTCTATTGAAAACGGATCCACAAAACTTGGATTTGGTTCTGAGCTGGGACTTCGGACACCCCAAGTTTCAGAGACCTGGGATTTTGGTTCAGCGCTGTATAAAACAAGAACCTGCAAACTGGCCATAGAGCATGTGGTGCTTACGGGCTGCTATTCGAATGTGACTGCACCTCAGTCATGTATGTTGGTTAGAAATTCCTGGAATAATGGAGATTATTTATCTTTTTTTGTTGTTGTTGTTGTTGCTCTTACCCAGGTCTAATGCTCAGGTATAATAGAAAAAGTGGCTGCTTTTTTTTTTTTCAAAGCCATTTCATCCATCCCTGATTCTATTGTACTATAATTATGTAAAGAACTTGAGATGAGACACAGCTGCCAATTTAGGATCCAGGCCTGGCTGCAAAGTTTCCCCAAGTTTGACGATGTTTAGATCTGGCTTTTTCTTTCAGTCAGTTGTAAAATGGGAAATGGAGGTCATGAGCAATTTCTCAGTATTCAGAGGCTATTCAGATAAAAAAAATTCTTTCCGGCCCTTCTCTAGTCAACACGTTGGTTTCTGAAGATTAAAAGAAAGAGTCATTTTCCTTGGCATATTCTTCCCTGGATATGGAATGTTTTGATACTATGGTAACGCTGCAGTACAAATATTGTATTGTGTTGTATTAATGGATAGATACGCCACTGTAGCTACCATTAGCATCAGTATCCCTTGGTGAATAGAAAGGGGAATGCAGATGCCAAGGTGTGCACATTTCTGCTTCTTGGATGTTTGTTAGTTAAGGGCTTTTAGAAACAATTATGATTGAAAATCCATGGCTGTAGTTTGTAAATAAGCGAGAAATAAAATAGCTCACGGGCTTTGCTGTAATTAACTTTGTTCCCACTGTTTATTAGTGAAAAGACAGGATGCTAAAATGTACTGGCTCTGAATACAACCCACGTTGTGATAAGCTGGTCCTTCTAATTCACTGGTGTGGCCTATTAGCCAATTGCATCCTGCAGATTTCTAAAAGAGTTCCCTTATCTATAGTGTACAGACACAACCCAAGGAGAGCCAGATTTTCCTCTGCATCCGAGCCACAGTCATTGCAGGGCAGGGGAGTGTCAACAAGCTGGTTATGGGTCCCTGATCCTGGTCTATGCTGGCTCCAGCCCCAGGATGAGTTAGAGCAGCCTTGGGACTGCTCTAACGTATGTTAGGTTGGTGATCAGCAGGTGTAACTGAGTTGCCACACAACCTCGTCCTGCCTTAATAATGCCCTTTGCTAGGGAGGGAGGTGTTTGCACAGGAGGGAGCTCTGTTGGCTTTATGTCAACACATAATTCCCAAATGCTGAATGGAATTTTCTGATGGCTAGTTACAGTCAGATCATAACATAAGAACGGCCATACTGGGTCAGACCAAAGGTCCATCTAGCCCAGTATCCTGTCTTCCAACAGTGGCCAATGCCAGGTGCCCCAGCGAGAATGAACAGAACAGATCATCATCAAGTGATCCATCCCCTGTTGCCCCTTCCAGCTTCGGGGAATGAGAATCTGGCCTGCAGACTACAGACCATGTTTCATGTTGATCCAAGCATCCTTGTATTAGACATTGTAGCCTGCAGTCTGCCTGGGCTGCACATGTGTATTGAAGATGGAAGCTCCTGCAATTTGCCAGTTAAATGCTGCGTAAGGGAGTCCTGCCAAGTTGGGCAAACTTTGGGCACCCTGACTGAAGCATATGAAAAACCACAGTGATGAGCGTACTATAAATGCCTAGATGGATTAGATTGGACCCGGGGTTCTCAAACCATGGAACACTTGCTGGTGACCAGCAGAGAGCCCTGTGACCATCTTGTCATGGCTCGTCATCCTTCCATGACAAATAGCTAAAATACATTCAGTAGTCTCCTAACAGTATCCTTTCCCTGACAACAAGTGCTGTAATTACCCAGGGAATGTTTTGTGATCACGAATGGCATGGGGAGGCGGTCTGCATGACCATGAATGGAATGGATACAGAGATGAGCTGGGGGTAGAACTCAAAACAATCTCAGCACATGAAACCATTGAGAGTCAATGTAGAGCCTCCCAGTGACTTTAATGGGCGCTGGATCGGGCCCCCTACTGAAGATTTTCTTTGGAGAAACACAAGGAAAGGACCCTTCAAATATCCGTCAGCTTGATGCAGATTTGCTTATAGTCACTTTGCAGGGTGTCAAGCTAAATATTTAAAAAGCCTGAGGCATCGTCCTCAATGTGAAACCATCGAAACAACCACAAAGGGATTCCAAATGGTTACAAAGTGAGCAAACGGGAAGACTTATTCTAGACAATTTTTCCGGGCACAAAGGCTGTCACGCGTGCCTTAGCAGGGCCAGATGAGACGTACAGACAATTAGCACATTTTACCGTTGAATGTATCCATTCGTTTCACCGGGGAACCTGCCGCCTGCTAATTTATTTGGAGCTGAGATGTGAGCTGAGGCAGATTACCCTCTGAAAGCGTGGCCATTGCATATGCAAACCGGGAGTTGTTTTGGTGCCTCGGTGTTAACAAGACTGTCTGAAGAATTAGCCCAGGGCTGCGGAGGGCTGAGTGCAGATTTTACAAAAGGAATCACCTTGCCCGTTCCTTTGAGAGAGATGCAGCACCCACCAGGCGCTACTTGTTTATTTTAAATTTTGAAGTCACAGTGATCTCCACAGCGAGAGACTCGCAGCTATGAATGTGCTTCAAATGTTAAACCTTAGCGACAAACCCGACCTTCCAATCCCTTGCCGGGCCCCTGGCAAAGGGCAGAAGAGAGGTTGATTTCATACAATGCATCTGGTCTGGTGTAAAATACAGAAAACCAGGGTCTTTCCTCCCACCTCTACCATCACAGCAGCGCGCCACCAGTTAAGAAGGGTCATAAATATTTTTAAATGGCCTGTAAAAGGAGAATAGCCCAACCCAACCTTTGTTTTTGGGGTTTTATTTGGAATGAGCTGCATGCTGAGCGCTTTACTGTGCATTTCCAGGGCTGCAGTTAGGATAGAATATAATTGATCAGCTAGCTATGACACTGCCATATGGGAGATAATAATACCTAGCGCTTATCCAGCATATGTCATTAGTAGATCTCAATGTGCCTTATAAAGGAGGATCACTATCATTATCCCCCATTTTAGAGATGGGAAAACTGAGGCACAAAGACTTGCCCAAGGTCAGTCAGAAGCTAGTAGCAGATCCAGGACTAGAACCCAGGTCTTCTGAATCTCAGGACATTGCTCTAGCCACTAGGTAATGCTGCCTTTGACTTCCAGTTCTGCTCAATTGTACTCCTTTCTCCCCTACCCCTGGGCTTGTGGTGCTAATAGGAACATGGCAAAGAGAGCGCCCTCAGCCTCTCTTCATGCATTAGAATATGCCTCATATTGCTCAGTAGCTGCTCCTTTGCACGAACGGGGAACAGCCCTGATGGGCGCAAAAAGGTGTCCTATCTAACCCTGACCTCTCCTGACCTTTAGGACATTGTCACTGTGGCAGAGGAACACGTCTCTGCTGCCTCTGCTAGGGAAAAGACCTCCTTATAATGTTGAACAGGCGCTGGCCGCAATCCTGACCTCCATGCCGACTCTGTGCACCGAGACGCTGTCACCACTAGCCAGTCAATTACATTCTCTCCTAAATAGGGACTGGGAGTGGCTGGCTCATTACAAAAGCAGCTTTGCCTCTCCTGGCATTGACACCTCCTCATCTATTATTGGGAGAGGATCACATCCACCCTGATCGAATTGGCCCTGTCAACGCTGGTTCTCCACTTGGGAGGTAACTCCCTTCTCTTCACGTGCCAGTATAACAATGCCAGCATCTGTAATTTTCACTCCATGCATCTGACAAAGTGAGGTTTTTTACCCACGAAAGCTTATGCCCAAATAAATCTGTTCATCTTTAAGGTGCCACCGGACTCCTTGTTGTTTTTGTGGATACAGACTAACACGGCTACCCCCGATATGATTCTCTCCTAAATGCTGCTGTGGAAATGCCTAGTAAAACTCTTACAGCTGCCTGGTGGTCACAGAAGGCTCAGCATTAGCTCAGGCCAGCTCAGATCCCACAAACAAAGCCTCCTTTGAAGGCTTGGGTTTTCCTTTTTACCTCCAGCACCAAAATGCCAGCAAGCCTCAGAACAGGGAATACCCCTGCAGCGCAAACACAAGCTTGCTTTAGAGAAATTGTTCCGCGCCTTGAAGCCTCAGCCTTGCCCTTTAAAATGAAGGGCATGCTTAGGAAAAGCACTTTTCCGCTTCTAGGCCTTTGCTATCAACACCCTGGGCAGTGATAGGGTGACCAGATGAGGGGAATAAAATATCGGGACACATGGAGGTGGGGGGGGTGCTGAGAAAAAAAAAAAAAAAAGCCGAGCGAGTCCTGGCTGAGGAAAAAAAAAAAAAAAAGTGCTGCCTGCGGATATCTCTGCCCCGCGTCCCGACCAAAGATCAGTCAGGATGCGGGACAGAGACCGAAATATCGGGACGGTCCCGATAAAATCGGGACGTCTGGTCACCCTGGGCAGTGATGACATCAGCTCAGCAGGGCCAGTCTTTGGAAGGGAGACCTGTAAATCCTACAGACTGGTGCTTTGCCTTGTGAGATGTCATTGGGGTATTACTTCCCCATGGTGCTAGGGGGTGTTGGGCCACCAGACGTGCTAACTATCTGGTGCAACATCCCACCTGTGAAGATCCTGTGACGGGTTGGATCACAGAAACCCACTTGGGAGCTGCCAGCTGATGTGCAAAGGCTACTTCTGTTCCTGTTCTCCCTGCCAGCTCGGTGGCTTCAGCTCCCTGTCTTGGTGAAGCCAGACACACCCGTCTGCTCCAGCACAGACTCAGGGTCTGAATCACCTGTCCCAAAGCTGCAGGTTTACCTGAAAACAGCTCACAGAAGTGTGCTTGCCCTTAGCACTCAGATGCCCAATTCCCAATGGGGTCTAAACCCAAATAAATCCGTTTTACCCTGTATAAAGCTTATACAGGGTAAACTCATAAATTGTTCGCCCTCTATAACACTGATAGAGAGATATGCACAGCTGTTTGCTCCCCCAGGTATTAATACATACTCTGAGTTAATTAATAAGTAGAAAGTGATTTTATTAAATACAGAAAGTAGGATTTAAGTGATTCCAAGTAGTAACAGACAGAACAAAGTAAGTTACCCAGCAAAATAAAATAAAATGCGCAAATCTATGTCTAATTGCACTAAATATAGATAAGATCCTCACCAGTTCCAAAATGTTCCCTTTTACAGGCTAATCTTCTTTTAGCCTGGGTCCAGCAATCACTCACACCCCCTGTAGTTACTGTCCTTGTTTCAGTTTCCTTCAAGTATCCTGGGGGGGTGGAGAGGCTTCTTCTTTAGCCAGCTGAAGACAAAATGGAGGGGTCTCCCACGGGTTTAAATAGACTGTCTCTTGTGGGTGGAGACCCCCTCCTCACCCTCTGTAGAATCCAGTCACAAAATGGAGATTCGGAATCACATGGGCAGGTCACATGCCCATGCATGACTCAGGACTGCAGGTAGCAGCCATTACCCACATGCTGCCTTGAACGTCCTCAGGTAGACTTCTAATGTGGATTGGAGTCTTCCAAGCTCTTTTGTCTGTTAAGTGCCCCCTGACTGAACACCTAATTTGCACATTCCTTTCCCAAGAAGTCATCAAATGTTCTAACTGAGGCCACTTAGAAATCAAGCAATTACACAGCCAATGTTCATAACTTTGAACACACAAATGGTACCTGCATACAACTAGGATGAACATAACCAGTAGATCATAACCTTTACATAGATATGTTACATGGCCTATGTAGCAAAACCCTATTCCAGTTATATTATACATACATTTATGAGCCCCTTTATGGGGTACGCTGTCACAGATCCAATGGCACTTTTTGAGTAGAGGTGGTTAATCGTGATGCCACGGCAGAATCCCACTGTCGGTTTCCTTCTGATTTCTCGTCGTTTTAACTGGATATTGGACTAAAGTCTCAGCTGTTGTAAATAGACTCATCTCCACTGGCTTTGACAATGCTTCACCCAGCAGGGAATTTGGCCCACTTGTTTTCTTCTTCACTTCCTGTCCAGAACCCAGGGGGAGTGTCGCTGGATACCGTGGGTGAAGAGATGCATCTGTTGGAGAGTGGACGTGATATCTATATCATGCGTAAAGAGCGTTTGGAGCCTTGAGTATGAAAGGTGCTACTAACTATAAGATATTACTCATCTTTATGTCATGTTATCAGCCGTGCTTTGGAGTGAATAGAAAAAGTTGCCCTCCTTAATTACTATATAAGCCGGTGCTAAGATGTCTTCATTCTATTCACATGATCCAGCATCTACCATGAAACTTCATACGCCAACTAGCCTTTTGCCGTGGTAGTTCAGAGGCTTGTCATGTGGAATCAGAGCATTTGTGCCATTATTCTAAGAGTGTGAGCAGCACATTCTGAAGTGGCTTTTAAAAATCCAAATACGTGGCAGTATCTCTAGGCACCAGAGGAATGGAGTTTCATCTTTAATTCTGAAATCCCTTTGCTGTTCCACACAGAAGTCAAATCCTGTGCGTGTGTGTGGGTGTATACAGTGTAGGGTTTCACATACGGCGTACATCCTATGGGTGAAGCTTTCTGTCAGAGCTCTTTGATAGAGAGCTGATATACCTTGGCTACAAACCTCAGAGAATCAGTGGAGTTAAAAAAAAAAAAAAACCCTATTCTTTCAAGGACGGCATGGAATGACAACTGGAATACGCCCACCAATTGGCATCAATGCTACTGCAGCCAGTATTTCAGAGAGTGGCTACTAGAAACCAAGGTCAAGTCAGTGTTATTGCTTTTCATGAATATCAGAAAATGTTTGGTTTTTTTACTCTTTATTTCTTTTGGGAATTTTTTTTTAAATATGTGCGGTTACAGTTTGGAATCTCACTATGATCTGTTCTGAATAAAAACTCAGTTTTATTCCTCTTGTCATATAAAACCCGTATTGTGTGTGTGTGCGTGTGTGTTCTCCACCTCCATACCTCAGTGCTGCTGTTAAAAAATCAATGACAATTTTTCCAGATTCCTATTTCCAAGTTACTGGTTAATCCAGCTTTCTTTCTTTCTTTCTTTCTTTCTTTCTTTCTTTCTTTCTTTCTTTCTTTCTTTCTTTCTTTCTTTCTTTCTTTTTTTCTTTCTTTCTTTCTTTCTTTCTTTCTTTCTTTCTTTTAACCATCATCTAGACACTATTATATCAAGCAAGTGAAGGAACAGTCAGGTTTTGTTGTTCTCAGTTAAATTAACCAATACGTTTTAAAAAGTCACTCTGGATTTACCCTAGGGTAAATGAGAGCAGAATCTAGTATAGAGACTCCAGCCAGAGAAGTTTGCTTATGTAAGACCTCTGGCCTGAAGCTGTAGAGGGTAAGAAGCTTGCTACTGCCATCTGTTCGTGAACAAGAAAAAAAAAAAAAGACAGAAGCTCCATAGGGGAAGGAGATCTCTGCCATCATCTATAAGTGAAATGGCTAAAGAGAGAGTTCATTTGCATAAACTTTCTACCCAGAAATCCCCCAGATGACATTCTGGGGAGCCACCAGAACTGCACATGAACTCTGAACTGGAGAGGGTAGTGGAACTGAACTAAAAATGGAAGCAGGGGAAAGGATTTCCTCTGTTGTGTCAAGAAACGTAGCCCTAGTGGCAGGGACTCTGCTCAAGGGTCTTATATGCCATCGATCCCTCTCCACTGAAGACCTTGCAAAGAGATGATGAAAAAGTGAGTCTAGGATGAGAGATGACACAGAGATCCCTGTCTGGATCGCTCCGCAGCACACAGAGACATGTAGTGATTTAATTACACCTCTACCCCGCTATAACGCTGTCCTCGGGAGCTAAAAAATCTTACCGCATTATAGGTGAAACCGCGTTATATCGAACTTGCTTTGATCCGCCGGAGTGCGCAGCCCCGCCCCCCCGGAGCACTGCTTTCCCGCGTTATATCCGAATTCGTGTTATATCGGGTCACGTTATATCAGGGTAGAGGTGTACATACTACAAGTGAACATATCATTGCCAGGGTATTGGCAAACTGGTAGAACCTGCACCAGGAAAAGGTTCCTCTCCCCCAAATAGCAGAGGTTGTGCTAGTGTGTAAAGGCGGGTGTCAGGCCCCGGGAGATACACTAGTCAATGAAATGGCTCCTTAGGAGAAGTGATGGAACCCCTAGTGTTCGAGTCATTTAAAAATTGGACGATGCACTGCAAAATATCGTGGATAATTTTGCACTGACCGAGAAGAGTGAGCGTATGGACTAGATGAACTAATGTGTCTTTTCTATCTCTAATTGCTTTGATTCCGTGAAAGAAAATGGGATAAGGCCGGTGCAGCAGGAGAGCTGGGAAACCCTCTGTACGGGGAGGGTGAACACTTGTCATTCTTAATCATACTGTTAGAATCCTCTGACACATGGGCTATAAAGGATACCGACACAGACAGCTCGCGTGAGTCTATTTCTCCCCGTTGGCACAATCTCTTTATGACTTTTTGTGTTAATTAGCTCTCCTGCTCCACTCCTCAGCAGAGCTAAATCTGTGATGATTGTCATCGAAGGAGCAGAGACAGGGGCTTGTGACTGGCCCCGGTGACTTTGCTGTTCTTCAAAAGACTCTGGCTTTCTAGGCAGCAGCCTTCTAGTTATCCTTGGGCAAACGGAGGCTGCGCTGCGCATGGGACAGAAGGATTCTCTCTTTGGGCTGGAGCTCGGAAGTACTGAATACCACAGAAACTGATTGAATAAGGGCCCCTGCCTCTGTAGGTTGAAGTATGAAAAATTGGCCCAATATTTATAATAATCCAAATAGGTAAATAAAATGAACACTATAAAATTAGACAGGACAGGGGTCAGTTATTTCCAGTGTTACTCCAGCTCTTCAGGCCACTAAGCACAAGAGCAATGGGCTTAAACTAGAGCTTTCAAGCAATTAAAAAAATTAATTGTGATTAATCGTGCAATTAAAAAAATTAATGGCAATTAATCGCACTGTTAAACAATAATAGAATACCATTTATTTAAATATTTTGGATGTTTTCTACATTTTCAAATATATTGATTTCAATGACAACAGAGAATACAAAGTGTACTGTGCTCACTTTATATTTATTTTTGATTACAAATATTTGCACTGTAAAAAAACAAAAGAAATAGTACTTTTCAATTCACCTCATACAAGTACTGCAGTGCAATCTCTTTATCATGAAAGTTGAACTTACAAATGTAGAATTATGTTTAAAAAATAATTGCATTCAAAAATAAAACAATGTAAAACTTTAGAGCCTACAAGTCCACTAAGTCCTATTTCTTGTTAAGCCAGTCACTCAGACAAACAAGTTTGTTTACATTTGCAGGAGATAATGCTGCCCACTTCTAATTTACAATGTCACCTGAAAGTGAGAACAGGCGTTTGCATGATACTGTTGTAGCCAGCATCGCAAGATATTTACATGTTAGATGTGCTAAAGATTAATATGTCCCTTCATGCTTCAACCACTATTTCAGAGGACATGCGTCCATGCTGATGACGGGTTCTGCTCGATAACAATTCAAAGCAGTGTGGACCGACGCATGTTCATTTTCATCATCTGAGTCCGATGCCATCAACAGAAGGTTGATTTTCTTTTTTGGTGGTTCGGGTTCCGTAGTTTCCGCATCGGAGTGTTGCTCTTTTAAGACTTCTGAAAGCATGTGCCACACCTCATCCCTCTCAGGTTTTGGAAGGCACTTCAGATTCTTAAACCTTGGGTCGAGTGCTGTAGCTATCTTTAGAAATCTCACATTGGTACCTTCTTTGTGTTTTATCAGATCTGCAGTGAAAGTCTTCTTAAAATGAACAACATGTGCTGGGTCATCATCCGAGCCTGCTATAACATGAAATATTTGGCAGAATGTGGGTAAAACAGAGCAGGAGACATACAATTCTCCCCGAAGGAGTTCAGTCACAAATTTAAATAAAGCATTATTTTTATAAAGAATGTCATCAGCATGGAAACATGTCCTCTGGAATGGTGACTGAAACATGAAGGGTCATACAAATGTTTAGCATATCTGGCATGTAAATACCTTGCAATGCTGGCTACAAAAGTCCTATGCGAACGCCTGTTCTCGCTTTCCAGTGACATTGTAAATAAGAAGTGTGCAGCGTTATCTCCTGTAAATGTAAACAAATTTGTTTGCCTTAGCGATTGGCTGAACAAGAAGTAGGACTGTGTGGACTTGTAGGTCTAAAGTTTTGTATTGTTTTGTTTTTGAGTGCAGTTATGTAACAAAAAACATGTACATTTGTAAGTTTCACTTTCTAAAAAAAGAGATTGCACTACAGTACTTGTATGAGGTGTATTGAAAAATACTATTTCTTTTGTTTAACATTTTTACAGTGCAAATATTTGTAATCAAAAATAATATAAAGTGAGCAGTGTACACTTTGTATTCTGTGTTGTCATTGAAATCAATATATTTGAAAATGTAGAAAAACATCCAAAAATATTTAATAAATTTCAATTGTTTAACAGTGTGATGAAAACTGATTAATCGCGATTAATTTTTTTAATCACGATTAATTTTTTTTTTTTTTAGTTAATCACGTGAGTTAACTGTGATTAATCGACAGTCCTAGCTTAAACCATAGCAAAATTCAGGGTAACTATTCAGAAAAGAAATGTTATCGCTGTTAGAAGAATATGGGCAACAAAACAAGCTCCCATGGAGAAATGTGGAATCACTTTCTCTGACAATACTTTATTCTGGACTGGACAGCTATACATCATGGTGATGTAGACATATAGAAATTAATACCAACATAATGGGATTGCAGGTCCTGGCCTTTTAACATATTCCTAAGGAAGATGTTACTTTCCTAAAGAAACCAAGTGTCATTTTTCATTGAAAAATTTAAAACATTTCACCCCACACCCATTTTTAACTTCTTTTCCAAACTTGTCATGAAATATACTTCCCTTTTGTTGAGTAGCTCTGGAAAGCACGTCTGCAAATCTCTGGGTCAAAGGAGTTCACATAGAGTCACAATGGGAGGCTGTGGTGGAACAAGGAAGTGAACCCAGGTCCTTAGTCCAGTCCAGTCCTTACTCACAAACCCATCCCTGCTCTCTAACAAGTCTATTATTAAACCACAGGGCTCAGTTTACCTTGCTTTAACTACGCTTTTAAAAAAGAAAGAAGCCGTAATGATATAATGAATTAACAGCCACAATAAAACTATAAGCAGAGAGAAAAAACAACCTACAGCAACTTCTCCCAGTCCCAAACCAACCCTATTACAAGGAAATGGGACACTCAGGCAAAGATTATTAAAAAATAATCCATTGTGTAATAATGACAAACATTTCACACCTCAGATGGCAGAAGTAATACATCTCATTGATTCCTCCAAGGCAATTTACAATTAAACACTGATTTGCAAAAAATAAATAAATAAAAGTGGAATTCATTGTACCCCCTTACATTGGCGAATCAAAGCAATTGGAGCGGAATTGAGAATAATTACCAGATGTGTTGCTTTGTGCTCAAACCGGCGCCGGTTATTTACAACCGCCAATGATGTTCCTTATTTATTCCTCCTACTGGCCTAATGTCTGTTGCCATTCAGTTTTCTGTTATTTAATCATCACCATCGGAAAAAAGGAGTCTTCCTTTTTTTGGAGGGAGAGTGGGGAAAGCAATGTTTTTTAAGACCAAACATAGCCCATCGCTCCGGAGTGACATGTTATTTTGGGGCACATCGTACAATATCAATATGAGCATTGCCTTCAATTTATTGGCCTTTTACACATGTGCAATCGATTTGACGCTCCTTTAACTCCCAGTACAATGAATATATGTTTTCCCCTTTCCTCTTGTGCATCTCTTCTGTGGCAGATATTTCTGGATGGAAATTGACCTGCTGTCTTAAGCATGAAGAGGGTTTGACACTCCCAGGGGGGACCCAGAACGGTCATAAAGTTGCAGCGCGTGTAGCCGTGTACAAACACAAAGAAGAGTTTCCAGGTGAAAGGACCCGTGGAAGCTGATTTTTTGGTCGGGTTGTTCTTTTCAGTCCCATTTGTAATCAGAGTGCTCTCTGCTTTCACTGGAGAAAAGGACAAAGGGGGGAATATTACTAGAGGAACTGGTTTTAGAAGTGGGATAGATGTATTAGGATGTCTAACCCGTCCCCTAGACTAGTATATTATATTGTGTATTCTAGTGTTTAAATGTGCCACCCAATGGAACTTCCACTACTTTCCTTATTGCATGTGCTGGTAAATCTCACTGTTGAAAATTTTTTCCTGATATCTATCCTAAGGAATAGAGGAGGAGATATATTGATATACATCAGCTGAGGATCTGGCCCTTTAATTTTCCTCCTGTTTCAGTGTCATCCCAATACTCCTAGTTGTGACCTCCTTGGACCACCCTAAGCAATTCCTCTCACTTCTTGGTGTTGCTCCCTTCAAAGATTTGTCATCAGTTCTTTTTACCATTCCGTGCTGATTGCTGTAGTAGAGAAGGGAAAAGATCCTCATGCCATAATGTCCTGAGTGAAGATGCCAAGTGGGAAAGAGACGGAAGATCAGGAGAGTGGATGAGACGGGGACACGGAACATGAAGCTTTTCAAGATGAAATGTGGGCACCTCTTCTTCCTGGAGACTCAGTCAAAAGCAACGTACCCAACCACACAAAATGGGCCAGCTCTCCCCTTCCCCCAGCAGGTGTAAATTGGCATATTGACCTCCGTGGCGCCACACCGCATTATACCAGCTAAGCATCTGACCCAACGCTCGGGAATGATGGTATCACGGCAGTCAGCGAATCTGCACGCACGTAGCATTAGGGATAGAAACCAAAAATTCTGGCCCCTGTGAAGTCAGCGGGTGCTTTGCCACTGCCTACAATGGAGCTAGGATCTCACTCCAGGAACTTCAGCTCCAGCAGCACCGAACGAAGGGAGAATCTTGGAGAGAGTTAGGGGTTACAAGCCGACTACTGGAGGGTGACATAGCAACACACGCTTGAGCTGCTCACATGTACTCCAATACATGACTGCACTGCGGTTGGATTTCTTAAGAGCTGAAGGCACTCCATGCCTCACTGCATCAGTGCCCTTTGCCAGTCTGTTACACACACATGCAGGGAGAAATGCTGTGCAGATGATGCCTAACGACTGCAGCACAGCTTTCAGCAAACACACAGCATACAACTCCCGGAATACCTCAGGCCCCACTCACCACCATGTTCCCGCAACAAACTAGGCAGCTCAGCTCCTTCTATCACTTTAATCGCTTGTTTCATTCATTCTGCTCTTTAAGTATTAGGCATTTCATGACAGTAAACAGGCTGGCTTCCTGGTCACTCAGTAATAAAGGTATCCTGGGCGTGGCAGAGTTTATTCAGGGCATAGTGGTTATTGCCTCCTAAAAGGGAACAGTTCTCAAGTTATCTACATATCTCTAGGAGTTATTCCAAACATTAAAAATCCCATACTTCTTTTCATGAGTGTGTTAACCACACTGTCTTGGCCAAACCCTAATTCCATTCACTGCATGCTCCCACCTCAATTTACCCTTTGTGTTTTCAGTTGGAGAGAGCATTTATTATTTCAAATCCTCAATCGGTGTGTAGAAGTACGGCAGTGCGTTGTTAAACGGGTGGCCCCGCTCCACTCCAGAGATGGCTGCATTTCCATGGTGGACAAGTGATACTTAGCTCTCCAGTCCACAGTGCCATGCATTGGTACAATACTGAATTGGAGGACAGGAGTGGAATGGGGGGGGTGTTATTTTGCTGGTTAATTATTTGCACTTTCGGTCAAGCGACCCTCACTATTTTTAGTTACTCATCAAAACCAAAAACTGAAATGAAATGGACTGGAATGGAAAGGTGGTCTCTGGGTCACTCTCCGGATTCTGTTTCACAAGATGCAATCTTCCTCGATTTCCAAAACCAATTTTCTCCCATCATCTTATAAAAGCAGAGGTCATCCTGTGAAATGTGATATCTCGCCAGCATTTATAAAGGAATGGGGCCTTCCCCAGGAAAAGAGGGTTCATTAAATTATACAGCTGATCAGATTGCTGAAACCTTGATTGGCTGACAGCCAAAGCCAAGAAATCTATGGGGAAGCGGTGAGCGCCACCACTGAAATAATACGCTGTAGCGTCTGGGGCTGAGATAGGGCATTTCAGTCACAATGTGATCTGACGGTAACAGGAATCTGAGATGTGGGGTGCGTGGGTGCGTTATTTTTTCATCAGGGGGAACAGGAGAAAGGAAACATTCAGCACGCTAGCCCCGAATTTCCTTATTTTGCATCCGTTTCGGGCAGTGATGAGCTCCCAAAATCCTAATAACCGGTTCCCTACCGGGTCTTCGGCGGCACTTCGGCGGTGAGGGGTCTTCACTCGCTCCGGGTTTTTGGCGGCACTTCAGCGACGGGTCCTTCAGTGCTGCCCGAAGACCCAGAGCGAGTGAAAGACCCACCGCTGAAGTGCTTCCGAAGACCCGGTAGGGAACCGCCCGGTGAGTACAAGCCCCACGTGCCTCCCAAACAGCCTGTCCTCCCCCCACTCCACATCCTGCCCCTGACTGCCCCCCTCAGAACCCACAACGCAACCCCCCCGCTCCTTGTCCCCTGACCCCCTCCCTAGACCCCCCCACCCCCTACGCAACTCACCCCGCTCCTTGTCCCCTGACCCCCCTCCCTAGACCCCCCCACCCCCTAC